>PPHD01029874.1:0-10487 GCA_002909625.1 Bambusicola thoracicus
CTTTGAGTTACTATGATAACTACTGATTTTCAAATAATCTTAAGAATGTGAACAGGACTAAAATATATGTAGTCAAGTTCTTAACTGAGTACATCAGATGATAGTGGAACTTGAGTTCTTTTCTTGGGAGGTGGGGAGAGAGTTGGAACTTTCAGCTCGGAGAAGAGAAAGTTCAGGGTGATCATATTTGTGCCTATAAATACCTGAAGGGAAGGATGAAGACAATCTTTACAGTGGTGCCCAGTGCCAGGGCAAGAGGCGGTAAACAAAACCTGAAGCACAGGAGACTTTATCTGAACATCAGGAAGTATTACTTTATTGTATGAATGGCAGAACACTGCAATAGACTGCTAAGAGAAGTGGTGAAGTCTCCTCCTTGGAGATCTTCAAAAGCTGCCTGGACATTGGCCTGGGCAACCTGTTGGGTAGGCTGGATCTATATATAAGGGGAGAGAGATCATTCACATAGATCATTCTTGAAAATAGTCATATATTCTTCCTACTGAAAGGGCATATTGAGAAGTGAAAGTATTTTATATAAAAATAAATGGATATATATTTTCTAAAGAATCAGTCCCTTTTGTGAGAAAAAAAAAAAAGACCCTTCTCATTGTTCAATTTAACATTAGTTTTGACAATTGTGAAGAAAACTGTTAATTCTTTTTCCTCTAAAATTTACTGAAAACACCAGAAATTGATCATGCTCATTTTACACCATTTGTATATATGAAAGATATAATGAGCTAGACATTTAGTCCCAGTGTTCATCCAATAGTCATTCCCATAACCACCTGGATAAGAATCTCATATAAGGTCCATTAAGTCAATGTTTGAGAACATGCGGTGGAGTGCTTTAAAAGCAGTGGTTGAGTTAGGAATATTGATGTTTCTGATAAAGTACAGAAATACATGTTTCAGGTAACAGACATGATGTTCAAGATGAAGAGCTAGGGAAAAATCTCATACAGTTAAAAAAAAACAAAAAATTTAACTGTGAAATATTCTTTCAATGCTGAGCCTGTGTATTACTGAGACAGAGAAAAAATATAACAGTGGGTATTTAGCTAGCATCTCATATCTCTGCAATACTATAATCCTCTTGCAAAATTAAATATTAACACTTTCAAATATATTTCTCTTAAAACAAATCTAAATCTTGTTTCACTTATATGTATGTTAACCTTAACATGGAAAATTAGTAAATTCAAATTCATAAAAAAAAACATTGACATTATGCATTTTAATTGCAGTAATTTAAGTCATTAATTATTGTCTTCTATATGATTAAGATACCAAATTATTATACTTCATAACTTCAACCTTCAGTTGTAATATATTTGTAAGTAATTTGCAAAGAAAATTCAGACCGACATAATATTCATCTGCCTGACATTTTAATACAAATTAATATTTCATCTCTTTAAAATATTTCTATTCTTAGCCAATCTTAGTGGGGAAATAACACCAAAAGACTTAGTATTTTTTCTTCAGTTTCTCTTTAGATTTATTTAGTTTTTATTGTAAAGGAATATTATCACCTTATTTACATTATTATCAGAAACAAATCTTTGACATAAAATTCTGTTTTTCTATGTTCCATGAAATAAGAAGTCAGCTAACCTGAGTCCAGTGCATTCAAAGTATTCTCTTCTTTCTCTCCAAGGAAAAAGACACTTAAGTTGCCAAAATTACTTGTTCATGTATAGACTTAGTAGGATTTGCTGAAAAGTAAGACAATTTTCTAGAGAAGGATGTTTTTGTTTTAGATAAACTGCTTTCAACAGTAGGTGGTGTAAATATTTCTCCCCAGGTTCATTAAAGAAATGTGATTGTCTCCCCAAGGCCAACCAGTTTTGGGGGAAAATGTATACTTGGCTCAGACCAATATAGAGTTTAAAATGTTAGCTTGCTTATTTAATTCCAAGAGAGTAATGGGCTTAAGCTGGCTTCAGCATGTGTTTTTCTTCCTGGTAATCAGGATGCCCAGCATGGTGATGGTCAGCACCTAGAGATACCTGATGGGAAACAAATTTGTATTGTGGTTCAACTACATATTTCAGTGCCTACATTATTTTTATACAGTGATTTCAGTACATTTAAATCAAATTATAAAGGATTATGCAACATCTTCTGTCCTAAAAATAGATGCTTCCTCTCAGAATAACAAAAAATACTGACTTCGAAAGTATGTCACTAATTTATCTTCAGATAAAAATCTCATATAGAGTACTATTTACTACTTTTTCTGTATTCAATATTAAGTTTTTGGGCTTATATACTAAAAGTATGTATATATATATGTATTTTAATCAAAACAGTTCCTGTGGGACTGGATATATACTGGTAATGGGAAGCCTGGCCTTTCTTCTTAAAATTGTATGTGGACAAGATCTTTGTATTTCTCTGTTTATAAGCTCCTTTCTACACTTTCTACTGCAAATAGCTATTTTTCCACTTCAGAACCATAATAGTCATTTCAGTTTTTGAACAACTGCAGTCTTCAGTGAAGTATCATGGGAATAAAGAGTGGAATATTATATATTTTATTGATAAAACTTTTATACAAGATAACTACAATTGTTGATCGAGACAGTTTGAAATGGGAATGTGTTAACTGCCATCCTGAATCAAAATGCATTTTTATTTAGTTAATGTTGTTTGTCTAGTTCAATTCCCTCTATATAATACAAGGTACACTGGATATTTCAGAGAAAAGACTAGTAACCATCTAGCAGGTGCATGGAGGTTAAATAAAAGGATAAAAGAGGTTTTGATGATAATGATTTTCATTAAGTGTGAAGTTACTTAGAAATACATTACAAGCTCACTGTAGTCTTCACACAAGGCTTCCATGATCAACCGAAGTTTGTGTTTAGAAAGAGGATAATGTCAGGGAGTCAACCCACAACATCAGGTTCATTCCTAATTCAGCTGGCATTTTTATTTGTGATTTTACAGGTACAATTGCTTATTGACCTTTTTTCAGTGAATGAGCCTAAAATGTTTCAGTTTTAATTGGTTGAGTATTGTGTTGCGTGACAACAATATGTTTTTGTGTAATATAATTTAACAGCCAAATACATGCATGTTATGGCTTTATGATTTTTGGATATCGGTATTCCACATCATAACATCATGTAGTGCACTGGGAGTTTAAGAGTTAATGCTCCAGTTCAGAAGAGAAGAACTACATACTCCACAACACTTTGCGTTCAGAGAGGATATATAACCCCTGGCAAGGTCATGAGACCTCCCCTTATTTTTTCCAGCTCTCCTCCCTGCTTCTCAACTGGACTCCGCATCTCACCTTAGCATTACAATGAGGCCTTTCCACCTTTCAGACACTCTTTCTATCACTATATTTGATTTATTACCTTCAATTCTAATTATATTGTATTATAGTGTGTTATCTTGCATTGTGATACCCTATTTAGTAAATTAGTTTGTTTCTCCTCAGATCATTGCCACTGTTTTTAATTATTCGGGGTCCCCTGTTTCCCCTCTATGGAGGCACAGATCTGCGGATCCCTCCACCATAGTTTTATGCAAAAAATTTGAATTTAGCCCATTTTATTGGATTGAAAGAAGTTATTCTACATGCTTTAAAAAATCATATCAAATATGTTCAAACTACAAATATGAATTACCATTTTTACCTGTTGTTAATGTAGAAGTTTTATTTAGGTTTGTTAGAGATTTTACTAAATACAGACAAACCTTGCCAACCAAAATTAGAAATGTAATACTACTCTTTCCAAAATTCATCCTGCAAATCACATAGTACAGTAGTGGAAAGAAAACTAGCATTTTTCTACAGTTATTACACAATTAAATCTGAGACGCATATGAGAATTATTTCATATTACTTGGAATATTAAACTTACATTTGTTTGCATTGCAAAGAGAGTAACTTCAAAATATTTTATCTTAGCATTCAGTGGCTGATAAAAACAACATGGAGAATGGAGGGAATTTCATAAATTATTTTAACAGACAGTCTCAGCTTGAGAGATAAAAGTTGTTTGAAGTGAAAACTGATGGCCTCAAAATTAAATGTATGCATATAAAAGCATACTAGCATACTAAGTGCTTTTTATCTTCCATTACCTGGAACTTCATTTATATTGCCTCTCTTTTTCTGCTCCTATTTGTACAAATTGTAATTACATTCATTGTTGCAGCACATACTTTTGCATTCCAAATCAGTATTTGCCTTTTTTACAGACATTCAAAAGTTAGAAAACAGAATCAATTTATGGTAGTTAAATAATACAAAACAAAAATCCAACATTTTGGAATTTTGAGAAGATGAATTTGCACTTATGCATTGTATTCCCACTTCACAACTCTGGAAAAATGATTGGGTATGAGTGATTTTTAGTTTACTGAAATTTATTCATTATGATCTTTTCCTTCCATTAGCTACTTGATTGTGTTACTGCATTTCTCTCAACAAACTAACTTCTTAGACTATACAAAAGACTGTTATCTAACCATGTTTAGAAGTTCTTCTTCTGTTCTTTTTGTGTTCAATATTTCCATCATCTGTTTTGTATCACATTTCTTATTTCTTACTTCATAGTTAAACATTTTCATACGTTTAATTCTGTCTCTGTCAACCTACAGCTTTAAGTGCTATGCAAATTAGACTAATGCTTATTACTGTTTACCAGTTAGATTAAAGGTTGACTTGTGTGTTCAGAATATTTTATTCTTGCTCCTTTATTTCTTTCTGCTTATGATTAGGACTAAACAGTAGAACAAAACAGTATGCAATTAGAATTTTTCTATTGGTTTCCTTCTCGTGAGAATGCAACTTTAAATAGGAAAGGAAAAGGGAAAAAATAATGAAGAACATACTGTCTCTTCAGTAAAATATGCTGCTAGTAGCAACTCAGCGATTGTCTTTTTTGCTGAGATGGTTTATGGAATCTATTATCTCTGCTACTGATGGATTTTATATATATATTATACACATCCTGCTTTTTCTTTGTTGTTGGTTGTGTTTTTGCTTGTTTTGAAAAATTAGCAAAGTGTTGAATGCTAATATTTTAAAAAGTAAACAATTTGTGAAACAATGCTTTCCATAGCAAGTATGCAAAACAGTTTGGTAAAGTATGGAAACGGACTTACTAGTATAATTAGAAAATATAGCTTATTGTTAAAAAGGAATTGAATACTGTGAAATATACTAAGTTGACATTTATAAAGAAGATGGCTTAGAACAAGGATATGCATCTGAAAACATTTTGAAATTCTTCAGTTGGATAATTTTGGTCTGAGACAGTGTAGAGGAAAGCAGAACAAGGAATTCATTCATTGTGAAGAAGGTGTTCAGATCTCTCCAGGTAAGCAGGGACCATCATTAAAAAATGGTAATTTTGGACGAAAAAATGTCATTGCTTTGGGTGTTTTCCCCTTCACTTTCTTAACTCCAGCTTTTACTGCTGAGGACAATATCATAGGATGTGGAATATCCCTTTGGCCAATTTATGTAGGCTGTCATGGTTCTGTCTCCTCCCAGCTTCTTTCTGCACCCCTATCCTCACCATGAGCAAGATTGTGCGAGATGTTGAAAAGGCCTTGGCTCTCTGCAAGCACCACTCAGCAACAAGTGAAACATCAGTATGTTATCCTTATTTTCATCCTAAATCCCAAACACAGCACCGAACTAACTACTATGACGAAAACTAACACCATCCCAACCAGTATCAGAACAGTTCATTTTGATCTCTGAACAGGAATGCTATCACTGAGTTCTTGGCTGTACACCTCCTTAATAATGTGAACATTGTGCCACAAGCATTCTGTCTTTGAAAACAAACAAACAAACAAACAAACAAAAAACAAACAAACCACTGTCTGAGGGAGTCATGGAGAGTTCAAAGACCTAATATTTTCATTTTATTTCATATTTCCAATCAGACTTTTTCTGGCTATAAATAGCAGATTTATATAGTGATGTATATATATAAAAAACATGAGATTTCTATCAGATCTGTAAGAAAGGTGCAATGAATACAGTATTTGAAAATGTCTTACAACTTTTTCTGTGTGTGTGCTTGTGTGTTCACATGTACATAGCTATAAGCTTTGTATTCCAGCCTAAAAGCTTTACAGTATCCTACAGTGAATTGAAAACTATTCCATGAACTAATGCATGACAAATCTTTCTGCAACTGCTGCTGATAATTACTGTTTTCAGAAAACCTATGCATCAGAAAACTGCACGCGTTACTACAGGTGATGGAAGAAACCATTTCTGATGTACCGTAGTAGGGATTATTTAATACAATCATACATACATTCTCATAAATATTTAATAAACATTAAATGGTTAAAAGTCATAGTTGTCACTCCAGATAAATGGTGTTGACCATGTTGGCAGCCAACACTCTTTTCCTTTTCCTGGATTTTTATGGACTGCATGAATCCTTTTCTGTGAAGGAAGTGGTGAGTGATTATTTAATAAAAACACATGGCATTAATATATGCATATATTTTTAATAAAATGTATACACATTCTAGAAACTGATATTCAATTTTGATGCTAATGTCAGTTTCATAGGTTATATTATTGTCTTTTGAAAATTCTTCATAAGGTATGAATGCTATATAGCTTGTGAGTGATTTTTGTATTAAAAATGACTCAATCATTATTTTTGTGTCTCCCTAGGAAATTACATCGGGGGCAGAAATGGCTAGTGATTTTCCATGCTGTCTTATTGATTTTTCTTTTTGTTCACAAAAAGAATCACCTTGTGAGGGTAAAGCATTGACAAGTAGATTTAGACATTCTGGTAGCTAGTGCAGCATCAATCATTTTGTACTAGATTGATCAGGGATTAAGCCATTGTAGTGACATGGGAGTTTTAACAGAAAAAACTATCTGCTGCAGATAAAAGCATCTAGCATCAGTACATTTTATTCTTCACTAATGTCTTGGAATAGCCTTAGATAAGCCAACTGTGATGATGATTTTTCTTATATAGATACTTATAACACAGCTACTGAGCACTGAGGCTTTCTATTATCTCCATATCACTTGTTAAATATCCTTCAGATGATATTGACTTGCATTTTCTACCTACTAGTACTGGACTTTAGCTGATGTCTCAGATATTGATCCAGCAAGACAGAGAATACGGTAGGCACTGGATCCTTTCTGCTGAGTCTTATTTATTCTGATTGGGTTATTGATCAGTACTATTATGAACATAAGTTTGTAGAATCAATGTTTCATTTTAAAAATTATTCTCTAATATTTTATGAAACAATGTCCAAGCCATGAATGTTTCTAATAGTAGGGGCACATAGGTCCTGATTTCCATGTCTTAACCATGTGTCTCGCTCAAATTTATAGGAGGGAGGGGAGGTCCTTTGATGTATGTATACCCAGCATGAGATTAAGAAACAACGGTTCAAATGTTGGTCCAACCAGTTTATTACAAATGTTAATAAGGGAGATGAAGAAAGGGGAGGATGGACACTATTATGGATTGGGGTAATGGGAAAGGGAAGGCAAGCGATAGAAAAGATAGGAAATAGATGCAAAGGAGTACAAATTAGGGTGATGGGGAAGGATAGAAGGGCAGTAGAAAAGATAGGAAATAGGAGCAAGGAGTCTCTACAGGGAGCAAGAGGGAGATAGAGAGGTAGTAACTACCATGGGTCCAGCATGGTTTGTGGTTCAGTTGTTGCTCTTCAGTAGAGGTGGGCCGTTGGGCGTTGTTCCGTTGATGAGGACGGTGACCACCACGACAACAACAATGATGATGACGATGATTCCGATGATGATCTCAGCACAGACTTATTTATAACTCTAAAGTGGTTGAGTCAGCCTCTTGGAATGACAGTTTCTGGCTTTTGGATCTCAGCGGGAATTTCTTTTGTTCCTATCTCCCTGGCCTTGCCAGCAGATAAGAGGGAGTATGGAGACTCCAACTAGTATCTTGCCTTCACAAGAGATGATGGTATCACCCCCCAAGTCTCCCATAGCAGACTTTGGTCACAGGACAGATCTTCCGCTAGTAAACAATCCAGTAAACAGTCCTGAGCATTCCCTTGACTCTTGGGACAAGGGCAAACAGCTGCGAAGAAGTGCTTTCAAATATAAATTGTCCAGATAGTGATGTTGATTGCCACACGGCAGCACCCACCACTCATCTCCTAGTCTTATCACAAGAAATACCTTGGGAAGCAAGCTTTGAGCCAGAAAACAAAGAAGGATTCATACACCATGCACAGATAGGTTTGCCTGAATGGGGAAGAATTGGATAATTATTTGAAAAATATGCAAATATAAGTTTCAAGTATTTATTTAAATGAAAAGCTGTATGTATGAAGGATGATCTAAATTTATTCTAAATTAATTAATTACTAAAGTAAACTCTACATCAGTGGGACCTTATTTGCACTGAATATGTGAAATACAAAAAACTGTACTAAGAATGATGAAGTGAAGGTCACCAGATTTCTAACCAAGTAATTTATACTTTTTCATGCACACTTAACTGAAGTTTAAAGAAGTATATGTGTGGTTGATGTGAAGAAGATAAATCTTAAGGCATTGAAAGCATAAACTTGAAATACCAAATGACTTATCTCTGAAAATGAAAAAAAACAAACAAACAAAAAAAAAAAAGTAAATACTTTGCAATTATAGCATTATTTTCTGCCTCACAAGGAAACTAACACTCCAAAGTATTCCCCAGGAATCTTCTTTTCCTACATTTATATTTTTCATACTGAACAAAACTTCCTTACTTGAATGATTTGTACAAAACATTGTAATTATTCTTTGCTAATATCTTCCTACCACGTGAAAGTCAAAAAGATGGCAGAGGTCAGTCTCCCTCTTCCTTGCTTTTATTGGAAAAGTGAAAACTTAGAGAAAACAAACTGACTGTGAACACTGTTGCATCAATAACTCAGTAACTCACTTTGGCAATTGCAACTGAGCTTTGGCTATGATATCATTTATTAGCGTGTCCCTAAAAGCTATCAGATTTGTCTCCTGTCAGCCTGCTATTTTGCATGATGTCTGTTTCAAGGGAACCAGCTGTGTGCTTGCTTGATAATTTTTAATTTAGTGACCTACTTCTCCTTTAGTTAATATTGCAGAAATACTATTTCTAGCCTTCAGTTGACTATTTATTAGGATTACATATGCATGTTTTGCTTTTTTTTTAAATTTTTTTTACCTGTAAAATAGAACATAATCATTTTTTGCGTGGTTCCAGAGTGTGCATTTAGTTTTAAAAAGCAATTTAATTGCTAACTGAATAACCTGAGAGCCTTTCTTGAGGCTTCATTTATCTGCTTTATCTGCTAGTGGGTGTTGCTTCACAGAAGCTTCAGGAACCTCTTACGCTTCTGTGATGGTAAATACCGCTGGTACTTAATATCCCTGGTTCTGAGTATAAGTGTGATAAAACAGTTAAAGCAAGTCAGCAAAAAATTTCTGCTCAATTTGAGTTTGAAGGTACTAGCAAAGAGCATAACTTCTAACTGTGGATTCAGATAAATCCTGGCCTACGTAAGCCTTCATTACACACACATTATTTAAATACCTTTGTACTTTTAATACTTGTATCAAAATATGGTGGAATTCCATATCTAAAAAGCTTGTTATTGTTTCTCAGATCTATGTAGGGACACAGAAACACAATAATCATTTAAAAATAAGAATTTTTAAATGAGCTCATGCTCTAAAATCATATGGAGGGTACATAGTGTCCAGAAAAAATTCTCTGTGTGTCTGCACGTAGTGTAGTAGTTGTTTCCCAAGACCAGCCTGTAAAGAGATCCTTTTTTTTTTTTTTTTTTTTTTTTTTATCAGACTACAGTTAATATGCGCAGAAATAATAGCAGAGAACTTCTCAGGCCTCTGTGTTTTGTTTTTTTGGTTTTTTTGTTTTTGTGCTTCAGTTATACGATCTGGTCCAATAAAAGCTATTACATCTCCTGATAAACTTTGTCTTGTCCACAGTGCTAGACCATCAAGGCCATAGCAATTATCTTAGTTTACTCCTGTATAATCTTTAACGCTGCTAATACAGGTAGCCAAGACTTTTATAGATTTTCTTTTATCACGTCTCTTTGTAATTTCTACAAATCATACTTCACCACTGAGCAGTGTTTAGTTCTTGTTTCTGAGAGTAGATATTAAACATAGCAATCAGTTTCATTCTCTCTAATCTTTTAGTTTTAGTAGGAAAAGGTTAAGACTGTAAGAGTTATGTTTTCATGTGTAAGTTGTGACGTATGTTGCAGGCGTTATCGGGGATACACGAGGTGTGACGCGATAGGACCTCCCCTGCTCAGTGGTGATTGGACAATGCATGCTTAGTGGGTGTAGATGGAGTAGGACATGAGTCTATTTAAACGGATGCCACGTGCTAATAAACGCCATTTGCTACATCCTCATATTGGTGTCTGTGTAGCAATGGTCCTAGCAAGTGGAGATTGCTAGCCCCCGGCGGAAC
>PPHD01029876.1:0-10486 GCA_002909625.1 Bambusicola thoracicus
GCTTTCCATAGTCCAGGTTTTCTTGTGGTTCTTCCTTGATGTGAAGTTTCTGGCAGGCTATTGCAGTAATGTTCTCTGTGTCATAGGTGGGTGGTCCTGGTTCCTCTTTCATTTGGATTTTCCAGTGAGGGCTTTTTGGGTCATATGGGATTTTAGGTAGGACTCCACCTCCTTCGTCAAACACACTCTCCAACACGTTCTCTTCTGACTTAAAGGCAGTTTCCTCTTTAATCTGTATGACCTGGAGAAGCTCATCTTCGACGTGTCCCTTGAGTGGCTTTTCCTTAGCGTGGTTCCTCTGGTGGACGTTAAAATACCGCTTGGTGCTTAAGCTCTTCCCACACTCGGTGCAAATGAAAGGCCCTCCACGAAGGTGGATCTTCTGGTGGGCCAACAGCGTGGCACTCTGCCCAAAGCACCTGCTGCATTCGGGGCACTTGAAGGGCTTCTCCCTCTTATGGATCTCCTTGTGGGCCGTGAGCGTCCCCTTCTTCACAAAGCTCTTCCCACATTCACTGCAGGCAAACGGCCTCTTCTCCGTGTGCGTCCGCATGTGGATGTTGAAGTAGATCTTTGTGCTCAGCCTCTTGCCGCAGTGGGCACAGAGGTAGGGCCCACCCTTGGTGTGCGTCTTCCGATGGGCCACCAGGCATATCTCCAGGCGGAAGGAACGCCCGCACTCCCCGCAGCAGAAGGGCCTCTCCCCGGTGTGGATGCTCTGGTGGGTCCTCAGGTGGCCCCGGGTGGTGAAACGCCGCCCGCACTCCCCGCAAGCAAAGAGCTCCTCCGTCGTGTGGATGCGTTGGTGTCTCTTCAGGTTGCCTTTCTTGCTGAAGGACTTGCCGCACTCCTGGCACAGGTGTGCCTTCAGCACCACGTGCTTCACCATGGCCTTCATGGCAGCCGTGCTCTGAGTGATGAGGCTGCCAAAAGGCCACGATGTTACGGGGACGGTCTGCCAGGGAGGATACAAAAACCATCAGGACGTACACACTGAGGTGTACTTTGATGGATGTGCTTTATTCCCCACAGGGGAAAGGCCAACAACAACGTGTGTGCGGTCTCCCCCATTTCTCAGCCTCCTTTCACTCGGCTGCAGAAGCAGTGTTTGTAGCTCCATCTCCTGCCCTCTCTGATCTCCTGCAGGAGCTGCTTGGCATTCCTGGAGATTGCCGGACTGAAAAAATAAAGGGAAAATTAAGGCATTATTTCTTCTCCACCAGCTTCGTTCAGTACATAAACACAACTTCAGGGTCACACCTCAGCTGCTCCATGGGGGACTGAGCTCAGGACATTTGAAGCCACAGGATTCCAACAAAGAGACCAGGAACAAGCTGATTTCCCCTGGCAATGCGAGGATTCATCCACTAATTGCTAGAATGGCACTGAGATTTCATCTCTATTGCTGCACTAGTGACTCACTCTCAGAATAGTTCTCCACCCTTTCACCAAGATTTAGAATAAATGCATTAATAATGCAATGCAGTTTGCATTATTGCAATGCAACTGTTGCAGTTTCTCCCCCAAACCCCTTAGAAAACCAAACCTGGCACCACTTGCAAAACAAGCTGTGCTGCTTTGTGCTGGCAGACCTTCCATGCACAGGGGAAATGGGGTCAGTGATGCCCTCAGTGTACATCTGGAGAAGTGGGATGCAGAAAACTGAAGTGAATTTGTCCCCTTCAGAGAGGGGTCGGTATGCTGCAGGGTCTGGGCGCTAGGTGTTGCCATTAGACAAAAGGAAGGGCCAACAGATGTGAGCAGCATCTTCTCTCAAGACTGTGAATTCCAGCTGGGAAAAGATCAAGAAAGACTGAGGGGAGGAACATTGTTGCTGGAGGTGACTGTCAACAAAGCCATATGGCTGCCCAAGCTTATACTGGAAGTGCTACTGCCAAACCCACCAGTTATGGGGTAGTTGCCAGCAAGGACATGAGTTGCCAGTGAGACTTCCCTTGGAGCTCTGGGAGGCTGTGACTGGGAAGATGAGTCCCTGGGGAGATGGTCACCAAGGCACAGGGATGCAGGGATGTGCCATGGATCAGGAAATGCAATGGGAGATTGGACGTATGGACATCCCAACACAATGGTGGTGAGGAGACTGTAGCTGTGTGCTTCTCAAAGGAAAGGCTCAGAGTGGTAAATGAAGAGGGACAGCTATTTCAGAGGGCAGTTACAATGAGAAAAGTTATTTCAGATTTAGTCCCCTTCGGCAAACCCTTCTGGATCCCCAC
Source organism: Bambusicola thoracicus (assembly GCA_002909625.1). Taxonomy (NCBI): domain Eukaryota; kingdom Metazoa; phylum Chordata; class Aves; order Galliformes; family Phasianidae; genus Bambusicola; species Bambusicola thoracicus. The sequence continues at coordinate 2,235 of PPHD01029876.1, forward strand.
TGATGTCTGGAGACCCACCACTGAAGCACAATGATGCTCCTGTCAGGGCTGAACTCACCATACTGGGACAGAACGGATGGAAAAAGTTAAATATATTTAAAAAGCAACCACCTGCAAGCTGTTCTAGGGTGAGGAGAGACAAAGCATACACACTTGGAGCAGGACACAGGTCTAGAGCTTGCCAATGGGGGGTGGAAGCTCCCAGAGGGCCGGATCCCTCCTGGATGGCGAGCAGATATCTGCCCCTACGACTGATGTGAATCCAGCAGACAAAGCCTCAGCATTGGCCAGGCTGCAAAGAGGGCTCAGAAAAGTTCTGAAGCTCATCGTTACCCAGAAAGGCCGTTCCCCCCCTGGGCAGGCAGCGGAGTCAGCCCCTGGCCACCAACAGCTGGGAAATCTGCAGCAGCACTTGGCTGGGTTTTGTTATCCTTGGATTTTGGCAAAAAACAACACATCCCGATTGGTGCTAGAGAAGAAATCCTTGCCTGCTTTCTTCCTTTCTCTTTATTTCCAAGCATCCAGATCCTACCAATCCAAAGCCCGCCTTTCCTTCCAGCTCAGCAACCAAGGGCAGCATCCCAGCGAGAGCCAATTTGCCTTTTCCTCAGCCTACCCGGGCACACGGAGATGGGCTGTCAGAAAAGCACCTTACCTGGGTGAGCCGTCAGGCTGGGGTTGGAATCATCCCTCTCCCTGGGGGCAACCAGGGCACAGCGTCCTGCTGCCTCCCCGCATCCGCAGCCCAGCCGACCGAAAGGAAGTCTGAGGGCAGCTCAGCGAGAGCTGCCGAAGGAAGGGTGAACTGAACAAAGGCGAAGAGCAAAGGGCCGAGGGGATGGGGTGCCAACGGGTGGGATTCCCAAGCGTGAGTCCCGCTGCTGGCTGCAGCACTGGGGGGGGGAAGGAGGGGAGCTGAGGGCTGGAGCTCCGCGCTGCCTGCTGGGGATTGTAGTTCTTGCCCTTCCGTAGTCAGGATGCGGCTGCTTTGGCATGAAAGCGTTTGCTTTGTAGAGGAAGGATCTATTTATTGAGTGGTTCTCTGTCTGCGGCAGCTCGCAGCCCCCAGGATGGAAGCAGAAAGGCTCGTGCCTTGCAAGCAGCAAAGCAGCCCTCGCGTTGCTCAGTGAAAGCACAAAGAGATCGTGCAGGCGGTGCAAGGTGGATGCTGAGGCAGTGCAGTGACAGAGAAATCACTGCAATGTCACCAGATAGGTTCCTGCGAGCAATATAGTCTTAACTTCTACATATAAGCTTGCAGTAGTGGTGGTGATGGGTCAACAGTTGGAATTGATGATCTTTAAGGTGTTCTCCAACCTTAACAATTCTATGATTCTATAATACTTAATTTGCTAACAAATCAATATTTTGGTGGGCTGTTTGGAATCTCCCTGAAACTTAGGAGTGATCTAACAAAACAGAGAAAGAAAATACAATGAAATCAAAGAGGTATTCTTTGCATTAAAAAGATTTTTTATGCAACACTGAGTTGCACAGAAATATTTTTAATTATAGCAGTAATTATTAAAAAGTAATGATGTTCACCTTAGATCTGCATATTTTAAATGGATAGATATCAACATCCCAACAGCAGTTGGGAATTAGCAATTGCTTCTCCTGTCTCACAAACTGACAGTTGGACTTGAGGCTCCTACCAACCTAAACGATTCTATGATTTAGCAGAGTGATGAGCACCACTTGGGTGAGAATGAGGCTCAGCAAGACCTCAGAGAAACCTCTCAGACCCTCCTGGGTCTGCCTGGCAGAGAGGTTTTGAGACTCAGCGGGAAGCTCTGTCTTAAGGGTGGCACAAAGCTGCAAGAATCCTATTCTTCTGCTCTTCGATTTAGGGAAACTGAGGCAGGGGGGTGAGGTGCCTGCTCAGCTCACACAATAAAGCTTCATGTTGCATGGCCCCTGGAGTTCAGAAGCTGTCTACAACCCATATGTGCCTTGGTTAAAGTCTGCTCATGTGTTTTCTACCCCAGCACAAACCACCACCATCCAGTTGGCCTTACTCAAGTCTTCTGTTTTGATGCATGAGGTTGTACCACAGCAGGTGCTAGGCAGGACAGACCATGACAGAAAGCCACAGCTGTGTTGCAGCGAGATCCCTCACGTGCAGGACTGCTTAGGCAACATTGCCCCTTTACCATCCTTCCCATTACCATAATACATTTTCCCTAACCTTGCCTTTCAGTGGGACAACACTCTTTGGATGGCACCCGTCATCAGCTCCACCAACAACATCCCCCTGACGTGCCCAAGCTTTTGCTTGTGCTATCAAAAATGGACTCAGAGACCCTCATATTCATTCCTAAAAGGGCTTCATGGCTGAAGTCATTGGGGCATGTTTAGGGTCCAGGAATGCCTCTTCCTTTGCTCAGTTTGGAAACGGTGACATCTTTGTCGGAATGAAATCTCTGCTACTCCACGGTGACCCATTTTGGAGGTGAAGCTGCACCGCTGGCCACGGTGACTGCCTCTGCAGCATACCACTAGATGCCAGTGGAAGCTTTTCCCAGCCTGCTCCTGCCTAGGGGGATCTCACACTTCTGACAGTTTGATTTGTTCTATTGTATTTTCCAAAAGCTAACTCTTCACTTTTGATTTAACAAGGCCTCCTTGCACTTGGGAGTTTGGGCAGTACATGTAAATATTGTGTGTGTGCTTTGTGTATCTTCTCCCTCTTTCTCTTTCTCTCTCTGTTTATTAAATGTATGTAGGTATAGCTACTATTCAGATAGGAACTCCTTCTCATTGTGTCCACAGACAAGGATTTCACACTCATGATCCTTTTTTCAACTCCCTTCCTATCAAACACCTAACTCCCCAGACTCCTCACCTGCCAACTCCTCTAGTCCATCACACACACAGAGTCACACAGAATGGCCTGGGTTGGAAGGGACCTCAAGGATCGTGAATCTCCAACCCCCCTGCCGGGCAGGGCTACCAACCACCCCATTTACTAGATCAGGTTGCCCAGGGCCTCGTCCAACCTGGCCTTGAACACCTTGAACACCATCACTGTATTCAAGGCCAGGCTGGATGTGGCTCTGAGCAGCCTGGTCTGGTGGTTGGTAACCCTGCATATAGCAGGGGGGTTGGAACTGGATGATCGTTGTGGTCCTTTTCAGCCCAGGGCATTCTATGATTCTGTGATGATGGCCAATGTCCTAACGTGGGCAGTGGAAACACAGAATCATAGACTCATTAAGGTTGGAAAAGACCACTAAGATCATCTAATCTGTTGAGCCATCACCACCACGCCCACTAATCCATATCCCTCGGTGCCATATCAACCCTTTATACAAACAGGTGTTGGCATGGCATGTCCAAGCCCTCTCCTGTGCTGGGAGATGTTCCCAATAACCATCTTTTGTAGTTTGACATTTAGCAAGAAGATGGAGATGAATGAAATTGGTTGCATGGATGGATGGATGACTGGTAGATGCTATAATGCTAGCTGCTGAATGCTAGCTGCTGCTGGAAACAAGACGTTAGGCTCGGTGGAGGAAAGGTCCAACCCAGTTTGGCAATTCATGTGTTGGTTTTTCAGATAAATCCAACTCTGCGTTTGACCAACCAGCGGTATCCAATGAGGCTGCGCACGAGAAGTGAGAACTAAATTTAAGTCGAGCTGTCACATGCTCCAGTGGCTGATTAATTATGCACTGAAACAAAAATGGAAGTTGGCAAAGTAAAGAAGAAGGGGAAGAAAAATGAATTCATCGCCCTGCTTTACAATGGAAATATTGCTGCAGGTTTTATTAAAGATGCCACAGTTAATCACATCAGGAGGCTGAAAGGAGTGAGGTTGCTGTGCTGGGTACACACAAAGCAGGAGAGCTGGACAATGCAGTGAGGGGAGATAAGGGAGGCAGGAACCCAAACCATTATTTGTTCAGATCGTGATTGTTCCTGAGATTTGCAAACACTTTAGGTGCTGGCTGAGGCTCAGTACACCATAGATGGTTGTTATTAATTTAGGAAACAGCTCTCATGGCAAGGCAAACGTGATAAAGGAAAATAAAACTTTTCCCCCACCCTACCTCCTCTAATTGCTTTTGAGCATCTGATTAAGAAGAAAAGGTCTTTTGTTTTCTGCAGCTTCATTCAGGTGCTCTTACAGCTTCACTGTGCAGCCCAAGCTCACCTCTTCCCATCCTGATGCCACAACAATCATTACAGAGTCTGTGGCTGCTTCCTTATCTCCCACGCTCAGCTGATAAGGGCCTGAAATGAAAAAGTGACTTGAGCACAGTAAGTGCCAGCACTGATTTCAACCCATCCAGGTCACCATTACCTGTCCATGTCTGTCCTGTGGGTACAAGCATGTCTGGGGCTGGAAGGGGGCTCTTGGTGTCTTGGTCCAGCTGCCTGGTGTCTCTCAGCATGGTGGCACCAGCATGGATGGTGGTGGACTTCTTATATGTGGGAATGGTGGGAGGGATCCAACACCTCCAGATGTCCAATACGAGGAGCAAGGAGCTGGGGCTTTACAAGGACTTTGGGACCTGGCCACCCTTAATTCCCTTCACCCTGGCTACAACCTCCCTTTCTCAAAATGACATGTCCACCATCTTCTTTCAACAGCAGTTCAGTGTCATCTCTCTGACCCTTCTGTTCCTCAGGCTCACTCCTCCTCACTTAAGGAAGGGCAGTTAGGACTTCTATATATAAAGCCTACAGAACTAGCTAGTCTACAAGACAAGGGTGTTAGAAACGTTTTTAGGGGGTGGAAATACTCAAGTTCAAAGTGTTTTTAACTACAGAGCAGAAGGACACTGGGCTGGTGAAGGAGAGAACTCAAGCAAGACCACACATCAGCTTTTCTGACTTCCTCAAACGCCTAGAGAATAGCAAACAAATTTACCTATTCGAAGCAATATGAGGAGCCAGTGGAATTAAAGTCTTTTGCACTGTCCTCCAAAGACACATGTGTGGATGCCCCATCCCTGGAGGCATTCAAGACCAGGCTGAACGGAGGGAATCCTGGGCAGCCTCATCTGTTGGTTGACAACCTTGACTACAGAAGAAGGGGTTGGAACTAGATGATCTTTGAGGTCCCTTCCAACCCAAGCCATTCTATGATTCTATGATTCATGTTGGGAGTGCGCTCCAAACTACCACAGTCAGAAAACCCTTTGGATTCAAGACACGCTGTCTTAAAAACCAGTCTTAAAAACTTAGAAAGAAATGGGGTCTTTATGAACATACAGCAGGATACAGAGGGAGGCCAATATGCGAAGAGAAATGTCTGGGAGCCCTTCTGCTCAAGGACATGTGGGACCTCCACACCTGGGGGTATTTTAGAGACCTGCAGATGTGGCACTAAGGAATGGGACATGGTAGGTCAGGTTGTTGGTTGGACTTGTTGATCCTGAAGGTCTTTTCCAACCTAATTGATTCTCTGATTCTAATGTACTAATTCTAATGTGATTCAGGCACCAGGGGCATCATTTGCTCATCTCAGTCCCCACTGAGTGCCTATGGTGAGAGACCCATCAGCAAAACTTCTTGACATTTGATGATAAACTTATCATCCTGCCCAGGTTTCATGATAAAATGCCCACATAGTCACAGTGCAGGAGCTCCCAGTCTGAGCTTATGGTGTCACGAGGATTTGTTGGGCACTGACTCAAGTGAGAAAAGATTTTTGACATTTCGTGCTTTATTGTCTTGCTTTCTTACTCTCTTGGAGGTGGAGAAAATGAGTGCAATTGATTTCTTGTACTTTACATGCTTTCAAAGGAGAGGATGCATTAAAGGTCAGAAAACAAAGCTGGAAACACTCTCATGTTTTTTCTTTTTTCCTGTTTTCTTTGAAATATCCTTTATTTGAAGTAAAACCTTGAGCAAGCACTGGTTCTCAAAATTGACAAAATAATGACATCCAACCATGGTTCTTTGCAAGCACATAATGGGTGTAAAAACAATCTGAGTAGCATTGCTCTTTAGACATGTGATTTCTTTCTCTGTGCCATTAATTTGAAGCTCCCAGACTTAGATCATTTCCTGGCATTGTATTAGGGTAAGAGACTTGTCTCTCTGAGACAGTAAATATAAGGACATTTCTTCCTTCTCACTTCAAAGAAGCCAAGTTCTACAGCAGTGCTCCATCTGAGCACATGGTTGCTGTTTGGCTGTATCTTGTTTCTCTGGGAATCTGATATGACTGAGGTGAGATGGGAATTCAGAGCAAGATTTGTTTTTTATAATCATAGAATCATAGAATTGTTTGATTTGGAAGGGATCCTTAAAGGCCACCTGCTCCAACCCCCTGCAATGAACAGGGACACCTACAGCTCCATCAGGTGCTCAGAGCCCCATTCAGCCTGACCTGTCTCCACGGATGGGGAAATGCAGATTTACTTTGTGTGTGTGCATATAAAACCCTGGACTGTCCTCCGTGTTATCCAACTCTCACTGTGAAATCTGACCATATGGAAACATACCCAAAAGTGAAGCTCTGATTAATTGCCTGTCTTCTAGAAAGACACCCAGTCTTGACTGGGGTTCAACAGACATTTGGCAGGTATTTGGTATTTGATAGAGTCACAGAATGGTTGAGGTTGGAAGGGACCTCAGGAGTTCACCTCATCCAACTCCCTTGCTTGAGCAAACCTGAGGGACTGTGTTCAGAAAGCTTTGAATATCCCCAATTTCCAGGATTATAAGTAAAATAAAAGGAAGTTGTTGTTGTCCTCAAGAGTTGTCTCAGCTTTAAAAACACCTGAGAATGGATGCTCTTAAGCCATGGTGAGAATGCATGCTCTTAGGCCATGCTGTTCCAATTTCCACAGAGGACTTCTACATCTCCTTAACCAATCGTGCACAATTACTAATTGTGCAGTAATAAGTCCCAATTAATGTTAATCCAAGCGCTCTGTGGACTGGGCTGAGTTAGCAACTTGTGCCACAGAACTGAAAAATGTGAGGACGTTCAACACAAGCACAATGCCTTTGATGGAAGTAAACCCCCTGTTGATTCTCAAGAGCTCCTTTGGTACGGGGAGAGGCTGACAGTGTGGGGGAGCTGCTGTGATTACATAAATGTGGGCCATGTCCCTGGAGACATTAGGAAACTGGTGGATGGCTCCCCTGTTGAAAGGAGCAGATGGTGCTTATTTGAGGATAAGCACCACAAAAGACACCTTTGAAGGATCAGAGCTTTGTTGTTCTGCTATTGAAGTCAATGAGAACTTTAATCCTGTCTTCAGCTGGAGTGGAGCTGGGCTCTTGTCACTGATCTTGAAGCACATACTCAAGCATAATGTATTCTCTGATCTTCCAGTCCCTCAAATCTGCTGCAGGGATGGCCCTGACAGGGGAATGGGAACTGAAGGTTTTTGCCATTTCCTCCAGCTTCACAGGTGGGAAAGCCAAGGCTTAGGGGAGGGAAGTAATTTCTCCCCACATTGTGAGACATGAATGCAGTGCTAGATATTGAAGCCACGTTTCCACCCACTTTTCTAGGTGTGTGTATAAAAAAGGACTTTTATATAATCACAGAATCATAGGGGTTGAAAGGGACCTCTGGAGATCAACATGTCCAACCCCCTGCCAAAGCTATTCCTTGTAGTACGTAGCAAAGGAAAGCATTCAGACAGGTTTTGAACCTCCCTGGGCTGTCTAACACCTGCTTAAAATCTTCCAGTGATGGAGAAAGAATTTGCCTTCCCAGGCAACCAATTGCAGTGCTTCTTCCAGTAGGAAGACTTCACGGTGCCCTCAAGACAACCTCACCTGGCTGTTGGGAGGAGGCTCCTTTCATAACGAATCCCATCTTTCTGATCCTCTGCTGTTATTCCCCATGCAGTGGTGCCCTTTTCCCGTGGTTGTTCCTGACCCAGCTAGGCTGGGTGTTGAAGATAAGTGGGCTAAGATATCTTCTAGAGAGCATCCTTTCCCTCAACTGACCAAAGAGGGACCCTGGGCATCTGGCTTAGGTTGGACACATAAGGCTGTTTAAGGTAGGCCACCAGAGGGAGGTGAGATGAAGTCTGCAAAGGGTCTTGCTTACATCTGTGAGGCTGGTGTAGGAAAATAGAGAAGCCTTTGCTCAATGGATAAACCAAGACTGTCTAATGTCTTTGGAGATGTTCATGTCCCAGCAGCTCCAACTTTTGCTCAAGTACAAGTCTCCAAAGGCTCTATTTCATTTTTCTTTTCCTTGAGTGGTGTCTGGAATACCCTGAGGCCATTCCAATGGCATCGAACACCCACATTTAGATTCCTAATTTGAAACT
>PPHD01029877.1:0-10486 GCA_002909625.1 Bambusicola thoracicus
GAGGCGGGCGGGGATGCGGCTCCTTTCTCTCGCTCCGCCATTCCGTGGCTCTCTCCATGCAGGCGGAGGGAGGGAGGGCGGGCGGCGGGGAAGGAGCAGGGAGGGAGGATGGAGGACGGAGGGAGGGGATGCTGGCGGGGCCGCCGAGGAGGGACGTACCTGCTGCCGGGGGGGCTCCTCCCGCGGCCTCCCAGGCTGCAGGGCAGGTGTGCCACAGCTAGACCCCCCCGACACACGTACCAAGCCGTGCCCACAACTGGAGGCAGTGCCCAAGAGCCTCAATAGCTTGGGGTGCTGGGGGCTCCTGTTCAGGGTGAGGGGCACGCAGGACCACACACAAGAGAAAGAGCACCCTGGCACCCCTGCCTTCCCACGGCATCCCTCCTGTGCCAGCCTCCCTTGGCCCCAGTCTGCAGCAGGGCAATGCCTGGAGCCCATAGATCAGATCTCGCTGCCCTCTCACGGGCCTGCACCTCCCTGGACGGGGCAGATCCACTCTTGCATCCAGCTGTGGCCCAGAGAGCATCTTACATGGGTGAACATTATCCCCTTCTGCCTTTTCCCAGCAGTTCTCTCCCCCAGGCCTCTCCTGCCACACACCGTGGGCTATCTCAGGAAACCTCGCAGGTAGCGGTGCATACAGCAGCGCACAACACCAGTTGGTGTGGGTGGCACTGCCTTAGAGACAGCGGGTCCATCCGCGTGTCTCAAACTGACTGCCTTCAAGGCGATGGTATTGCTGCTTGGCCAAGGCCCAGGCCATCAGCTGCTCTGCCAGAGAAGAGCAAGCAGAGCCCTCCAGGCACACAGTCCTGCTCTCAGATGGGAGCCTCAGCCTCCTGCCAGACAGACTCAGAACTGATGTCACTCCCGGCCAGCGTGGACACCAGCACCCACCCACTGGGTGACCGTGGTGCCCTGGAAGGCTGGGTGTCCCTAGCTAGGAGACCTGCTTCAGCCTTTTGCCCATACCACTGCTCTCTGCATCCACCTGCTCACACGCTGCAGGACCCTTGGTTGCTACACAGGACCTCTGGAAGCTCCTCTCCAGCTGACCCCGTGGTGGCACGGAGACACCAATTGTGGTAGGTAGGGTCTGGAAGAGGAAGGTTATTACTGACCTTCTGCTGCTGCCCTGCATGCCTTGCTTCCTGCTAGCACCCGGCACTGCTTCCCTGGCTGCTGCTGCTGGGACATGCTGGCTCCCAGCTGACCTGCACCCATCTGTGCCAAGGAGCAGGGCTGCACTGCACATCACCACACTCCTGCTGTCAGGAAACGCAAAGCTTCTCACACTGTGGCAAAGGATTGCACCTAGCACCTGGACAACAGTCGCAACAACCTGCCTGACGTGAGAAGGGCTGTCAGCTCATTTTGGGCCACAGGTTTTGCAGCTGTCAGAGTGCTGTTAATGAGGGGCTTGGTAGAAACAGTTGATTGAGTTACATCTTGAATTTCCCCAGGCACTGCATAAAAGCCTCTGCGCTCCCCAGCAACGTGTATGCATGTATATATCCCGCAAATCAGAGGCTGTGTATCTGCTGCAGCCAGTGCCTCTGCTCACAAGGCATCCATTGTCTCACCCTTTCAAATTGCCTGTCTGACCACCGGGTTCAATTCAGAGTAATTCAGCCTTAAATTAAGCCCCAGGAAGGGTTTTTCTGCTCCTCGCCCCAGTGGAACCAGCTGCTCTAACCAGAGCTGCTCCTTCTGCCCCCAGGTACAGTTGCGCTCCAGTTTCCTTCCTGCCCCATTAGCCACAGCTCCAGCTCCCAGCCCTTCATGCCCAGGCACAATTTCTGCATCCAAACCTTTCAGCCAGCTGCTCCTGAAGCCAATCCAGCTCCTCCTTTGTGAAGACAGAAGAGACACAGGAGAAGGGAATTTCCCCAACCTTCAGCACATGAAGAAATCACTTACTCTGCTAGAAATCCTCGGTTCACCACTTTCCATCTTCAACCACGTCACTGCCATTCCTTTGTCAGGGAGAACAGATATTGCAGCAGCACAGCGAAACCTCAAAACTGACCTCCCCAGGTTTCATTTACATTATCACACCCTGCACAGAGACGGCTGCACCAATATCTTCTATGGCACAGGCTGTCATTTCAGAGCATTTTTGTTACATCGGCCACTTGAAGCACTGCAGTGTACTTTCCAAGCCCACGAGTTCCTTGCTGGAAACAGAGAACAGCTGAGCAATAGCAAGCACCTTGACCACGCTTTTCTCAGGTCACCAATGCATTGCACACTGCAGACCACATGTGGCCTCCTGTCTCCAGCACCTCTTTGTAAACAGTCTATCTCCGCAATCTGGCTTTTTCTTGTCAGGCTTTCCCAACAGATTGCTAAGTTTTGCTGGTTACTAAGAAAACATTGTACCCCCAAGTAATTTTTCCATGACAGAAAGAAATCCCTATTTGGGATGCTTCTACTGAGTCAGAGCGTGTAGCCAGCTAGCCCTGAGACATTATCCCAGGAAATGGAAATCCCCTTACTGGCACACACTTCATGATGCTTCCTTTGTTAGCACAGCTTCCAGCGACCCTTTGCTCTTTCCAGAAACAAAGATGGTATCTTCATTAATAGCTATTGATGTTTTTTCCTTTATCTGTTGTTTTTTTTCTTAGCTTGGTCAACCTCAACACCCACAGACACATCTATGTAAGGAAGCTGCAGCGGTGCTGAATCTACCATCTGGTAATTGAACTGAATATGCCCAAACCTAAACACTGCAGGAAACAGAGAACAGTCATCCCCTATTCCACTTCTGTATCCCAGTTTTACACACCTTTATCATTTTGATGGTTAAAAAAAAAAACAATGATGGAGTGGACGACTCCCAAACTACTTTGCAGGATTCTTGCAGGCTTTTCCAGTACCTCTGGCATCGTGCATCTCTGTGCTGCTCAGTTCTGCTCCCAGGACTGCTGCTTTGCCAGTTGCCACCATCCACATCATCGGCGCCGACAGAAAGCTTGCAAACATGATTTCCACCTCACCCACAAAGCCTTCCAAGAAATCACTCGGGAGGTTTTGCGCTCCCTACCCACGGCTCTTTATCCCCCGTGGATACAGCAAGAAAACACCACTTAACAAATGAAATAATTTAAATGACAGCACAGAGAAGGTTAAAGACATTTATATATACACATATATATATATAAAAAAGTCATATTTACAGACCATTGCCTAAGCACGAAACTCTCCAAACGACAGAATTCGCTATTTCTGTAGTCTAAGTATACAAAGTGCATGTTTTCCCCCTTTCTTCCCTCTGCAGCAGAAGATGGGGTGGGGAAGGTCACCTTTCCCTTATATCTTCCTGCCCACGGTGGGAGCAAGGTCTGGGTCAGAGTGAAGGAGACAAAGCCTGCTGATTACTGGGCTATCCACTAGGGAGACTCTGATCAGTAGCTTAGAAGAAAGGGCTGGAAAAGTGACTCATTTACTTGGACAGCTTGCCCAACTGGGCAATGTCCCAGGGAGATTACTTGGAAGGAAAGGTTACTTGGCTATTCCACCACACCGCTTCCTCCACCGCTTCAGGTTCCCCGGATACATTTGAGTCAATTTCTACTTGCATCCCCACTGCTCTGGGCTCCAAAACTGACTCTGCATAAGCTCACGTATAGCCCCGCACTATTTATGACAGGGTAGCGGATGAAAGGTTTTGGACAGCAAATGAGAACAGTGCCAAAAGCAGCCCACTGCATGGGATTGGCTACTTGATGTGATCCCTCTTGAAACTCGCCAGAACAGATGCTTTTCTGCACTACTGCCATCCCTTTTCCTCTCAGGTATGCAGGCAAGCAGAGGCACTCCGCCAGCACTGTGCTGAAATGACATCCTGCAGCAGGACCAGGCCAAGAAGTGCATGGTTAAGAGGCAGGGAAGCTACATGGTGGTCCTACTAGACTATACTGCACCAGCATGAATGTGAATGGGAACTAGGAGCAGCGCACCTAGAAACTCAAAAAACACAGATGTCAGTACAGGAAAGAACAAACATCCATACAGAACTGACAACAGACTTGAGCCCAAGGAAGACTCACTTCAAGGAGCTACCATCCTCTATCAGCACAAGGCGCTCCACAGGCTACTCACTACATACTGGTTACTCCATTTAAGAGAGATCTCAATCAGGGAAGGAAACGTGGTGAAGCATTGAGCCCCAGGCTGTTCTCCCCACCAGGTACAGCTCCCATGTTACGTGGATCAGAAAGCTTTTGTGAGACTGCTTTAATCACATCAAAGCACGGTCTTATTCTCCAAAGAATTCCTCCTTCTCCCAGTCCTTTCCCTCCACGGCAAGCTGCTCTGAAGCTGCCCATTGCAGGCAACAGCAGTATGGCTTAGCTGGCAGCAGCAAGATGCTTCTGCAGGGAAAGTTTTAAGTGCCTTACAAATGTAGAGACAGTTTGTGTCTCTTTGTTCCTATACTACATTATCCTTCATTTCTTTTTCATCTGACATGTGCATCACTGGATTTCTTCGGGAAACATTTTAATCCCAACCAGTCTAGCCTAAAAAACAAATACAGAGAGTTCCGTTTTCTCTAGGACGGGTACTTTGGATATTCCAGCAGCTTCCTTCTCAATTCCAACTACATTTTGAAGTTAGCACACCTCGTTGCCTAGTACTAGAGATGAGAAAGGATATCCACTATTGCTGACGCGTGCAGATGCTGCTTTCTCTATCAATGCAGCAAGTCACATGCATTGATCCATTCTCAGAAGTGACAGAAACACTTGAGAGCGAACAAGCTGAAAGAAAGCTCTTGCCCGCCTAGATGTGGGCAGATTTAGGGCATGGCTCAGAAGAGACATATTTGGCTCTTTGGAGATCAGAAAGCCCGACATTCCCACGTACGCATTACACGGTGTCCCCTCGTGGCCGCGATTGGAATTACATATTTTATGAGGCCCCCGATTTTCTGTTGCAGATCACGAGTTCCAGTCCTGCACAGGCAGCGGTTCCTGCTCCTCCGGTCACCTCTTCAGCACCCTCATTCTTCACTTGCAAGCTGCTTGTGGATGGCTGCAGAAGAAAGCAGAGGAGAGTGTTTACTTTGAGTTCCCCTCGTACCAAACAGCTGATATGACCGGCTCTTTCCCCTTTGCGGTATGGAGCATTTCAGGCAGAAGAGCTTCCCCTCCTCCAGCCTGTGCCCTCAAGACACGTGCAAACCTGCCTGCACACCCTTCTGGAAGGGGAGAAAACCTCACTAGCTCAAACCCAAACATACCTGTGCTCTGTGCGTGTCCTAGAAATAGGGTACTGCTCTCTGCTGGACTACTGAGTGAACAGCTTGTCAAGCAAAAGCCAAACAACCAGAAGGCAGACCACTGCCAAATTACAGGGCTATGCAGTTACAGTCAGGAACCACCTCTCTCCCCAGGCAAGTCCATTTTGCTCATTAAAATGCAGGTAGCAAATAAAATTGAGCCTCGCTAGCTGTTGGAACAATACGTATGAGGCCAGATCCCGCCGGGGTCTACTCACAATCATGAACTCTTGCCAGGGATCTCCGGAGCGGGGAGACCTGTCACTTTGGCTCGCTTGTACAGTTCTTCAGTGCACAGCTCTTCTGCTCCCTCGTGTTTGCGCTTTGGAGATGCCTGGTCAGACTGCGGCAGTCTGACCGCTGTAGAGAAAGAACGGTCACTGCAACATCTCATAGAGTGGCTTGGGTTGGAAGGAACTTTTAAAGACCACCCAGTCCCAACCCCCTGTCGTGGGCAGGGCTGCCACCCACCAGCTCAGGCTGTCCAGGTCCCCATCCAACCTGGCCTTCAGTGCACCCAGGGATGGGGCACCCTCAGCTTCTCCAGTGCTTCTGCACCTTCTGAATAAATAATTGTGCCCTAACGTCTAATAGAGATCTCCCCTCTTTTAGTTTAAGAACTATTCCCCCTTGTCCTGTTGCTATCCACCTGCATAAAAAGCTGCTCTCCATCCTTTTTATAAGCCCTCTTTAAGTAGTGAAAGAAAGTACTGAAGCCAGAACTTCCTCTGGCTTTAGGTCTCCCCACATGTGCACCCTAACCTAATACACCAGAGTGCTGAGGGAAAGGAGATATGCAATGTACACCTACAGAGATATTGTTAAGTCTTCTTTAAAAGTTTCAAAATACTTTCTTAAAAACAACAATTAAGTCCCCCTGAACAAACACAAAAGTGTCCTTTAACAAAGGAAAGCTTCATTACACCCAATTAGCCCTACAGTGATGTGTACTACAGTGGCTGCATACTAACCCATGTAGGCAATAAGAGATTCAACATTTTTCAGCCCTTTCAGGAAGGAAGGCTCACTGGAGACTTCTGAAGAAAGCCCAAAGGAAGGTCAATGTGATCTATGTTTTCCTAGCTACATCTTTCTTTTATTAGAAAAGGAATCTCTCCTGCACATAGCCTTTAAGCTGACACAAAGTTATGTCCAAAATACACAAATACTCCCACCTCACCTGTACTGGTGCTGCTGCTCTGCCCCGGAGCTGAGTCTGTAACTGGGCCACTGAGGTCTTCCACACATGAAGGGACTGATGCCAATAAACCTAGAGGAAGGCAAGAAGATCGTAATAGAAACAAGAAATATTTGGGCAGAGAGAAGACTTTCACATGGAAACACCTTAGCGATCACCAGCCAGCACACCTAAATAGCCAAGTGAGGACGGGCTCTGATTTGTACATCCTCAGGGTTGGCCACAGACAGACACAGTGACTTAACTGCGTATTTCTGTAGGATGCTCTGCCTACTTTTTTTCCCCAGAGCGAATGGGGTACTATGGGTAGCACATGGACAGTGCTGAACCAATCACCAGCTCTCAAGCAAAACCCAACGCTTAGCTGTTCAAGAGCTCAACGTAGCTCTCCCTGAAAACTGAGCAGCTTTGGCAGGGACTGCTGCTTCTTGCAAGGACAAGAAAGAGACTATTGCTATGTACTTTAAACCATGACCCTCATTCCAAGCATTTTATGTCATATTAGAGGCACAATGTTTTGCAACTGTTGGTACTTACAGAGCCCCCTGTAGCGTGATAGTTGCTGGTAGATCTGCTTCATGCGTTCAATGTTCAGCCGGCTGGTCTCCGCATGGTTCACCATGGGTTTGGGGTAGTCCACTCCAATGATGCACTTGGCTGCTTTCTGTACAGATTCTGGGGCGTTCCACGGTTCGTAGATATATCTCGAGGGGAAGCCCTTTAGCTTGGGCAGATACCTCCTGCAACAAGTAAAAAGATGCACAGACCACTTAAAGCACAGCAACGCAGCGTTCAGGATGCACAGAAAGCCCCAGATACCTGTCAGCTACTTAAGCTCACAGATCAAGCAAGAAAAAAGCTCAAGTCACATTACTCACTTCACATAGTCACCACTGGGGTCTGTGCGACGTCCAAAACCCACGGGGCAGTAACAGTGGAAGAACTGCTGGAAGAATGCGCTGCACGAAAGCCACATCCAGCTGCCCGCATTTACACTGAAATCTGCATCCAGCAACAATTCATCGAACACCTGCAGCAATTGGAGAAACAGACAGTGAGTGAGAGCTTCCCCGGTTAGGACTTCATGCCAGGAGAAACCAAGATGCCATTTCAAATGGCAGGCACCGAACAGCTCTCAGAAACCAGAGCAGCGGCAAAGAGGCGAACTGCTGGCTGAAGCCAGGTGGCTGGTCAATACATCTCGCTTCCTGACACCTTCACATAGGGAGGCACTGCCTGCTCACACTGATAAAATGCTGGCTAATCCCTCATGCAGCTACAGACTAAATCACTACCTAGTGTTACAGCAAGCCTGGGGTATTGATCCTAACTGGAGAGGTGTAATAAGTGCAAAGCACCAGCTGTGGGAAGCAGGCAGATGCTGCACAGAAGAGCAAGCACCAAAGCAAGAAGAATGAACCCCTCTGAAGGTCCCAGAGCTCGCTTCCACTCCAAAAGACAGATAGATTTCAGCGGTAACTCACTCACATTCATGCACAGACGCAGCGCTTTTAGCATCTGACCCTGACGCTCTTTCAGCTTTGCTCTGGTTTGACAGCCTTCTGACAAGATGCATCTACCTCCACTTTTTCCATGGGAAGTACGTACACCCACTAAGTTCAAGCTGCTTATCCCTTCACATGTCCCCAAAGGATTGTCTTTTACCTCTTTTCTTGTGAGAATCTAGACTCTGATTTCACAGTCATGGAGCGTTCCCTGACCGGCACGGTGATGGATTACACAATAAGCAGTAAGGAGAAAGGTCCAGTTATAAAGAGACATTGAACTTGCAAATGAAACAGATGGACTGAGTGAACTTTTACCCAAAAAAAAGAAAAAAAAAAGAAAAAAAAGGCAGCCCACCCAACCCCCCAGTCCATAGTAACCGGTGTGTTCCACTAACATTTTGTTACGGCAATTGGAGACTCTCAGTACTTTCTGAGCCCTCATGGTGGAAAGCAGACTGCCATAGCAGGCCAGGAGTCTGCTAACAAATCCTCTCTTCCACGCAACTTCTACATGCCAAGCAAAAGCCATACCTGTGTGCCCATCCTTGCAGCAAGTGCCAGGGAGACTTTGTTTTCCTTATGGCCTCCTGCAAGCCTCTGGAAATGTCAGACTCACCCTGACTCCTGACTCCCAGCTGATCCAGAGGTCTCCCCTGGTCAGGAAACAGGCCACGGCATGCCTGGCCAAATGGTGGATCCACCCTTCCTGTCTCAGTTGGGTCATGATTGCATCGATCCAAGGGAAACCTGTCTTGCCCTCTGCCCATTTTGCCAAGGCTTCGGGGTTCTTGTCCCAGGGAATCTGGATGCAGATGGGGTTCCCCTCCATGCGATCAAACTTCGGGTTGTTTGTGGCCGCTGTGTAGAAAAACTCCCGCCAGAGAAGCTGTCCATACAGGGAGAGGGGAGGAGTGCTGTTCCGCTTCACCTGTAGGGGAGGGAGCAACAGTATTCACAAGCAGGGGAGGACGGGCGTCCCTCAGCTGAGCTGCAAGCCACCCATGCCTTTATTCCCAGCTCCCAAGGCTGTTACTAACAACTGCCATAATGCTCAATTCTGAATTATCCTTCTCCAGAAACCCCCAGTGATGGACGCAGAACATGATTTAAGCCCCATCATTGCACTGACAAGTGACTTGAACCACCCATAACTAACAGTAAAATGCTCCACGTGGCTCACAACACAGGAGTCCAGGCTGAAGAATAGAGTACCATAAGATTCGAGGCCTGCTCTGCTAGGAAAAGCAAAATCCCTTTTCCTTACCCAGAAGTCTCTTTTACACCAGCAACAGGCTTTATGCAATAGACAAACACAAGTGAGGCAATAGCATTTTTTTGCAGCTGTTCTGACACAGTGTCTTGCAGCTGGCATCCACCTATGATCCAAACCAGCCTGCCCTCCCCATGAGCTCCTTGTCTTACCTTCTTATACAGCTCCCAGAGACGATAGTAAAATAAGCGGCAGGACAAACAGCCAAAACGCAGGTAGGGACTGAGTCCTGTAGGGCTGGCCAGCAACGAATTGGCATTCATCCTTGGTCTTTCGTAATTTGCAACCCATGCCTAAACACATTCAGGAGAAATTAGCTAAAACAAATCCAAACCTGTCAGATTGCTCAGGGCAGGCCTCTGTGCAGGTGGCAGGGAGACTCAGGCCTGGCAGGGAGACTCAGGCCTGGCAGCACAGTCTCTTCTATTCACTTCCTGCTACTGCTGGGAGAGATCTCAAGTGGACAACTCCAATGCCCACACCCTATTCAAAAAACGTAAAATCTCTGCCTTAAACTAGTCATTTTAGTCAAGAAAATGACTAAATTTGCTTTGCATATGGGAGCTAATAACCCTGAGATCTCCTAGGGATACTTGTTAATGCAATTGTATACATCCATCTCATTTTGCACACTAAACTAGAATATCTGGGGAAATTCAGACCTGTTCGATGCTGACAGTTTAATCTCTCTTTGGCAAGAATTTACACTTCGAGCTCTATGTCTGTCACCAGCATTAAAAAAAACAGAAAGTGTTTAAAAGTGAGTCACATTCCTGCACCTGAATCTAATTTCATGACTTCAAAATTGTTTGCTTCGTGCACAGCATAGTAAAGAACACTAGTTTGACAGAAGAAATGGAGGTATTTCAGCACACAGCTAGAGGTATATCACTTTGTGAAATATGAAAGGGGGGGAGGTAATCATCTATGAGCAAGTACCTCAGACAAAGACAAAAGTAGCTGGCATGTAACATACGGCAGGGACTGAGCAACTTGGATGAGAGTTTCCAAGTTTGCATGCCTCTAAACGAAATGGAGGGAGAAAAAACAAGAATAGAATCTTATGTGCTTCTAACAGTAGTATGGTTATTACAGTTTTACTACTTTGGGTCTGAAGAAGCCCAGGAGTTTCTTGTTCCCCAAGCAATCCAAGATGACAGAAGTACTCCAACAATATCAAATGGTCCTTCATAGGCCAATGTAAGGGCCACTACTGAGGTAAG
>PPHD01029878.1:0-10486 GCA_002909625.1 Bambusicola thoracicus
AATGAGCTGCCCAGAGAGGTGGTGGAGTCACCGAGCCTGGTGGTGTTCAAAGAGCATTTGGATGTTGTATTGAGGGACATGGTTTAGCGAGAAGCATTGGTGAAGGGCGAATGGTTGGACTGGATGATCCTGTGGGTCTTTTCCAATCTTAGCGATTCTATGATTCTATGATTCTATGATGGTTTTTTAAGGTCTTGTTTTTTTTTCCACTTGGGCTCTTCTCAGTTGGGAGATACAGAAGAGGGACCACCCTTGCTTAACAAACCACTTTGAGGCTTCCAAGAATAAACCCTGGGCTGCCCTAGTGCAAGCACCACATGAGATGGTTGTTCAGGAGCTCCTGCAGCCACAATGCGTCATACCTCCGTGTGTCCCTTCTCCTATCCCTTATTTCCCAGGAAAGCCCCAAGAAGGACAGCACTGAGATTTTGTGGCAGATCAGATGTGGATGGGAAATTACCTTGGGATAAGACGATGCTACGAGAGACGCTTCTGCTGAACTTTTCTCCTTTTTATGGCACAAAGAGTTCAGCGTGCTTTGAAGAATTGATTTCTTTGATTTTTTAAATGCCTTTGAAACCTTTGAGCTAATATCTTCCATGCTCAGGCCCTGCTGGAAGAGGGAGAGATTTTGTGCTTGAGTGGAAATTTGAGATAAAACAGTTCTGCATGCAGAGAGAGGAGAGAAATATCTTTAGTCAATTATATTAACAAAATAAAAGATTTTTTAACAATTATTTTTGCTTTGTCTTCATAATAAAGCTGTTGGAAATAGAAAACCAAAAATTCCCACAGAATTACCTCCATGCTATGCTGAACTTGGTTGGTATCTGCCTGAGGTATGACTTTTTGAAATTCTTCTGCTGAGCAGTTGGAGTTCTTTCCTTTCTGTCACCTTTTTCATTATGTGCACAATGTACACAAGCCAGAGAAAGTCACCCTCTGCTTCATAAACTGGTAAATGATGTAGGAGAGCCTGGAGAGCTTGGAAACACTGCCAGAGCTTCATTTCATGTGCAGCTCCCTCCCACAGAGTCCTGCTTGCATGAGCAAGCCTCCTCGATGAACCACTGTTCCCAGTGCTGCTTTTATCCTACAGGAGCATTAATTACATACTTTCTGGGGCTGCAGGGTTAGATGCCAAAATAACTGGGGTTTTTCTTTTTTAACCTTCTGTTCCTTTCAATCCCAAAGGATGAGCTGGCTTCAGAAGAATTTCAATGAAGAAAGGCAGCAGCGGGAAGGAGAAAATGCTGAAGCTAATCAAGCATATCACTGTCATGGCTACTCACAGGCCTACGAGGGCAAGAAAATGGAGCAGCACCAAGCACGGAGGAAGCTCTACACAGCATCAATAATTTGCATCATCTTCATGGTTGCTGAGATTACAGGGGAGTATCTTTGCTCAAAGGGAGCGCAGCTGTGTGCCCAGCACATCTATACTCCTGCCCTTTTGCACTCACTCTGCCTGCAGTGACTCCCACTGCACAGAGGTGACCCCACCTGGGATCAAGTAACACCTCTTCCTCTCCAGTCTTCAAAAGAATATATATTTTTCTCCAGTTAAATTAACAAAATAAGCATCTGGGTAGGACTAGGAGGATCAGTTAATGGCCTCAGCTGTTCTCTCAGGTGTTTCAGTGCAGATAAAAGTGGCTACCATGTCTCAGCATCGTGTCACAGAAGGATTTTTAATAATTTAAGTTAGTTTTCTTAGAAAAGATAAAAGGATTTTGCATATTTATTCAGGTCAATGAGCCTTCAGCACTGGTGAGGGTTGCTTGCAGCAGGATCTCATATTAAATGCAACTGCCTTTACAAAATCCAGGGAAATCCATGGCCAGATTCACCATCTGCTTTTCCTCAGTTAAGTCAATGTATTTATACCACAGCACGTTTGTCTCTTAAATTGGCCTGCTGGTGTGCCTCTGGATCAATGGAAGATTATTCCCCTGTCTAATTAGCTTTCACTTCTGGACCTATCCTACAACATCCAAGATAAGTTTTTGGCTCTCTCCTAAAGCATTTGCTTTCATTTTGTCCCCCTGACCTGTCCTCTGCATTGCTCCTGTGATACTGATACACACCTGATAGTTGCTGGCTCTTTAATTTCCCCTTCTCTGTGGTGAGGTAAGGTAAGAAATGAGGAGTCCCACAGGTCTTTGCTACATGTATCCCAGGGGTGTGAAAAAATCAGCCAGAAAGGTCTCTGAAACCCATGTTTTCCCAGAGCCTGCCTGTGAAGCCCCATGAAAATGAAATTGAAAGGCTTTGCCTTTCTTACGAGTGAGAACTGGGAGCACTGATGGAGTCACTGCATTTCTGCCTTCAATCTTTGCTGCCAAACCCAGCAGAGATTTCTCCATCTCTTACTTCGCACAGGTTTCTTCTGCAAGAAGCCCGCTTGTTTGTAGGTCATATGCATTTTGCCCATGAAAATTGGTGCACACCACTAATCTCCATGTAGTAATTTCCAGTGCCAGAAGAAATGCATCATTAGCAAAACCATGTAATCAGCAGGCCTAAGTTTGGTGAATGCAGCAATGCTAGAGGATAATTGGAAGGACAGATGATACGTTAACTAAATGTTTCATTTTGCTTAATGAATCATACAGCTTTTCTGTAGTGACAGCTTAAGTAACAGGCTTGAAGACCATTTTGCTTCAGACCATTAAACTTTGACAAACCAGTTATTAACAGCAGTTACAGACAGCAGTCTATGGAGATTTTTGTAATTATGAACCACACATTTAATTTTTTTAATCATCGGGCTAGACAGCATGTGCCTGGTGATTGACCAGAGAGTGACTGACATTTTCTGCTGCTTTGTGGTATGCAAAGCTATATAAACAGCCATCATGAGTAATAGTAACTCATAAAGGCCACTTGTTGGGAGTGTTGATAAGGAGCAGTAAAAGCCTGTAAGTGTTAAACAGGCTTTCCTCCTGAGAGTAAAAAAGATGTACCCCTTCCTTTTAGTTAGTTACTTAGGGACAAACAACTTCTCAGGTGTTATTATGTTAAACAAGAAACAAAGCTACATCACTCTCAAAGATGCTGACAAATTGTGTTTCACTGAACCCCTGGATATTTCCTGTGATTTTTTTCCACTCAAACCATCTGTGCTGTCCCACAATGCTTTCCCAAAACGGGCCTGCTGCACAAACTATCTCAGAAAGACAACTACCTTCTCTTCTTACAATGCAATTCCATTGCAATCTCCGGAGATCGGAGGATATCAGTCAAGCCAATGACACGATGTGTACAGCCCTGATATAAAAGTGCTTTCTAAGGATTTTTAGTGGCTAAGGACCAAATATGAATTTCAAAGTACTTTTTTTCCACTTGGATAGAGAAACAACCCTAGCGTGTGTTATCATGTCAAAAAGGAACATAAAGACTTGACCAAGTTGCTAAGATAAATGGACAGAGATCTCAGAAACTCACCCAAAGCATCAGTTATGGCAGCAATACATAAAATAATAATTTGCCAACATTTTTCAGAGACAGCAGGCTAGAAGCAAGCTTTTGTAAGGTTGTTCCAGGAAATACATTATCTAAAATGCAATAGGGCTTTGCAGGCAGCTTGTGCTCTACGTGTTTGTTTGCTGAAGGGTAGCTGATGCCCTGGCTGTTAACATCTGTGCACTGTCAGACAAGCCGGCTTCCCTCTGCT
This sequence comes from Bambusicola thoracicus, assembly GCA_002909625.1. Lineage (NCBI taxonomy): Eukaryota > Metazoa > Chordata > Aves > Galliformes > Phasianidae > Bambusicola > Bambusicola thoracicus. The sequence goes on from PPHD01029878.1 coordinate 3,677, forward strand.
ATGTAGAATTGTTTTCCACCTGTGAAAGAGCTGTCCTGCAAACAGTGAAAGTCTAGAATATATGCAGTGACCAAAAAATTAATGTGCCTTTACATCTGCTTATGTTCTGGGAAATCCTTATGCTGTTGAATTTACATTTTACTATGGGGAATGGGAAGCAGCAAAACTGTATAGTCCTTCCTTTTCCCTTTTGGGGAGTGACTCACAGGCAGCTGTAAGTGGGATGTATAGAGAGGCAACAGAAGAAACAAAAAAAAACATATGTTCCTTATTTGTGTGATATGCATTTTGCTGGGGTGGCAAACCACACAGTATAATGCATTCCAATGGAAAATCTGACTATAAGGAAATCAAACAGGTATTGCATCTTGCTGGCATGAAGACTTTACATCTATAAGGAAACAAGAGGTTTGTCTACATGTCCATTTGGCAGTGGTATTTTCCTGAGGGTTTGAAAGAAGCACTTTGGGTTTTACAGTGTTTTTCAGGATTCATTTATTTTCACGTGGGCTCTGGTCAAGAGAAGTGAGTGAGCTGAAGTTAATTAAACAACCGAAGAAGGATAGAAATACATTGCCAAATGCAGAAACAAGATGTTTTGTCTCTAACATTTCACATGCCCATTTTTTCACATTACTTCTGTGATGAAAACATTCTCCTGCTACACCGAGTTGGCAGGACAGCTTTCTGCCTGTGGTCCGTGTCTTTTCTTGCAGCCACCGGCAGCTGGGGTTCGTTTAGAACAATCTTCAGTTCCTTTGGATTTGCCTGTAGCCCCAAGACATGGTTACAAGGACTTGGCAAAATAGCACTTGGCTTGTTGGGTAAAAGAAATGCAATTTCAGACAGCCTATTTTTTCTTCAGAATTCACATGAAAATCACCCTCCTCACCCCTGAAGTAAAATGCCATTCAGCCACATTTTTTCAGCTCCAACAGCAAAATTAAATCATGCATTACAGCTGCGAAATGGTAGATTAGTCCTGCAAACAGGACATTTTTCTCCATGCCCTTACTAAGATGGCTGGTTGTTTATCACAGCTCTTATGCTGGAAACTTCCCTTTTATCCCTACTTTAATGTTGTCTGTGACAAACAAAAGGTCTGGCACCCAGTCATCATGAGTAACGTGCATCTTTTCCCGTTATAAATAGGGAATTAATTCCATAAACAAATTTTTGACTTTGTTCATACATACGATTTCAGCAATCTGAAATACTATAGTGGAAGAGTACTGGAAATGTAATGCCTAAGCCTGGCTTTCACCAAGAAAGATATTAAAGTAGTTATAGCAAAATAGTCCAATAGTAATATAAACACAGCAGTTATGAATCACAGCTCTTATTGTCCTTAGGACACTCACTTATGTATCTGGGACAAATATCTTTTTATTCATTTGTACCTTTCACTGCATGAATGAGGTACAAAATGAAGCAATCTATCATGGGTAGAGTCATGGGTACAGCCCCTGAAAATGAAATATTCCCTAGATCCATGTTTGATCCAGTTGGCTCCAACATCTGACCAGAGCCCATGACACGGACATGTACTTCCCACAGGTGGGCAGATCGCTGGCAGCCTGGCGGTGGTCACCGATGCAGCGCACATCCTGGTGGACCTCACAAGCTTCCTCATCAGTCTCTTCTCGCTGTGGCTGGTGTCCAAGCCTCCTACCAAGCAGTTAACTTTTGGGTGGCACCGAGCAGGTAGCAAATGAGAGAACTGCATCCAAAATCCAATATCAGTGGCTGTTTAGTTTCATTCTGTGATAGTTATCATGTTTCTTGCTCAATTTCCCAAGAGTATTTCCAGTTTAATATGCAGGTGGGTGCCTTAACAGAGGAGCTGAGAGCAGTCAGGTGGGTCGCAGTCACTGTGTGCTGACTGCCAGTCTTGCAGCTCTCTCTGGCACTGGAAGCATTTTACCTCTTTTCTCAGACTGATAGATTGGTTTTGTCACGCAAAACTGTATGACAGGGCTCAGATTTAGCAGGAGCCATCTGAATGCCTCTGGTGTCCTAAGCCAGGCAGCAGAATAAGTCAGGACAACAGTCCTACTCAATCCCTTGGGTATGCAGCTACTTTCAACAGCATGGTTAGAAGCACAGTATTGAATGAGGCTGATGTATGAGTCAGACTTACCCCCACATAGGAAAGTTCTCTTCAGCTGCAATTTCTTTCCGCTACAATCAAAAGTTTCCCAAGCAATCCCTTGGTATCACATGCTGTACTCTGCTGGTGCTAGCAGTCCTGAAGAAATTTAACTGAGAATATTTACAGTAAAATATTTAGTACTACTGAACTGGTCTGGAAGATTTGCTAGGATTTTGTTAAGCTTCTACATTGAAAAGTAATGTAAAGATGACCTTCAGCACTTACAGCGGTGGAGAACATACGCATATACAGAGACATTCTTGCAGGTGTTTGCAAAGGCTGTTGGCTCCTCCATAGTTATCAGCACCTTCCTCTGGGCCAAGTTTGTGAAGTTTCATTCTGTAATTTGGAAAATATAAACACCACAAATGTTAAATGCCACTCTTAGCTTTTCTCTATGTCCTCTTAAATAAAACTAGGCTTCCTGGATGTTGCGGTTTCTTTCATTAATCATTGATTTTAAACAAAATAGTTGTTTTGATAAGCATCTGAGGCCCAGACTGATGCAAAATTTGTGGCTGTCATGAAAATATATTCAAAAGTGTACACTGAGTTTTAGCTGCTTTCACAGATCATCAGTGGTGGTCTGTGCAAGTGGTTTGTTCTTTATGGCTCTCTACTTCTTTACTGTGAATTTTCATTTTCCTTGGAATTGCGTCAGCTGTGCTCGTAAAGTGCTGCATTTACCCATTCTAGTCACGTGGCAATTACTAGTTCCACATCCTGTTAAAAAACATTCTGCACGTTCATACAACCATCCACAGATCTTGCCTATGGCAGTTTAATAAAAGTTGGCCTTGGGGACGTCGGATTTACTTGAGCACAACTCAGAGCCAATAGAGACAAAATTGAATTTTGCTGCCCCAGGGACAAAAAAAGTTCTTTTGTCCTTATCACCACTGGTGGAATTGGTTGGAACAAGTCTCAGGAGAGAGGAAGGAGGGGTTTTGCTGGCCTTGGTGGGAGCACTCATTGGTTTTCTGAATTGTGAAATGAAGAGAGGTGGGCAGAAATAAGGGAGGCTGTTGGAGGGGGTTATGTCTTCCAGCAGGTCTGAGTGAGCCAAGTCTCTTTCCTTCCCTCCCACCTCTATTCCTCTGACTGAGCTAATCTCACTGTGGGAGGAGGGCTGGTTCCTGGGCCCTCACAACACATTATCTGGGCCAGGCAAGTACACAGGATGTAAAAGAATTGCTCTTCTATTCCTTCTTCCCATTCCTGTTCCTTTTACTCCTCCCAAAGCTCCTGAAACAGACCTTTTCTTCTTTCCAATTTCTCCAAGTTCTCCATGAGTTCCATGCTGGGAAGCAGACAAAAGAAGGTAGAAGACAGTTAGGCCACCATGTGCATAGGGTTGGCCAGGACAGCCACTTGATTTGCCTATGACCAAAATATGTCTTGGCCCATTCTTTCTGTGCACCTATCTGCTTACACACAAGTAACTCTCTTGGCTATACGATTCACAAACTGGGAACAACTAACATGAAACCCTTAATAATTCTTGTGCTTCTGTTATTATTCCTGTTAAAATTAGATTTTTAAAATTCATAGAAATTCTGGGAGCTTTGATGTCTATGATAATCATATGGATGGTGACTGGTGTGCTGACATATTTGGCTAGCGTGAGGCTGCTACACCCTGATTATGATATTGATGCTGCAGTGATGCTCATCACCTCTGCTTGTGCTGTGTTCGCCAATATCCTGTAAGTTACCCTGTTTTCCATTCCAAATAACTTCTGAACAGTGAATCTGCTGGTGTATTTCAGTAAAAGATGATGGAGAGATATTGACCTCAAAAATATCAAGTGTGTAATGAGTTTTATGAGGCTATGGATTGGGTAGAGAAGAGAGATCCCACTGCTCTACTTTCTCTTTGCTGACAAAATGGGGAGGGAAATTACAAACAAGGAAACTCTATGAAAAAAAATATAATTTCTATCTCATATTTTATTAGACATCAGAAGATTCAAGAACTCTGTAGAAAATGAGTTCTCATTAATTCCCCTGCTCACAGACTTTCCTGTTTGTATGCAAAACACTGAAACACTTAGCAATTATCTGCTTAGCCACTCTGTGTTATTACCTAGTGTGTCTGATTGTACTGTTCAGCATTCAGAAATGAGAGAGGTAATGACGTGTGTGATGTCACTGCTTTCAAAGACACAGTAACCTCAGAGTTTTACATCTTTTGCAGACTAAGCCTGATTCTGCACCAGACTGGACACGGGCATAGCCATGGGGCACAAGCCAGGGAAACCATGCTGGCCCCTCTGGAAAAGCCAGCTCTGAGCAATGCCAGCCTGCGGGCAGCCTTTGTGCATGCCGTTGGGGATTTATTCCAGAGTGTTAGTGTGCTAATTAGTGCACTTATCATCTTCTTTAAGGTTAGTTTCATTAGTTCACTTGCTCTCCTTGCAATTAAGGATAACGATTTTTTTCACAGCATTGTAAAACCAGGTTCTGTGTAAATATTTTCTGTGTTTTAATGATACGCACTGTAATTTATTCAAGGACAATTATACTCATTCTTGGGAATTGAAAAGGCTATTGAGAGTGTCACAATTTCTTGGTGTTTAAACTGAAAGAAGGATATTTCCATGTCTCTCTTTATTCACTCAGAACACCTTCACCCCCTGCGCTAACAGGCAAACGAGGTCGACATTGATTCTGTACTAGAAGAATGGAATGTATTATTCTTTCAGATTAACTAATTAAAAATGGCAATAACCAACAATAATGAAATTAACAAAGTGTTGTGTTCATATTTTTTAGCCAGAATACAAAATAGCTGATCCTATCTGCACGTTTGTGTTTTCCATCTTTGTTTTGGCAACCACCATCACCATTTTAAGGGATATTTTGATTGTGTTAATGGAAGGTAGGACTTGATTCCAGAATCAGTGGTTATATTTTGTTCCTTCTCTCTGTCACTCCATATTGCTTGCACTTGCTGACAAAACTATAATAGGATGCCTCTCTATCAATTTCCAACACTCATAACTGTGATCATGCTATAATTCTAATTAGGATCTTAGTCCAAACTCTTTTCTATCATTATACCAGAAAACTTATACACATTCCAATTTTTGTAAAAATTGGTCTATTGGTGTTTTATTAACAAACCTCCAGTGTATTCCTAAAGCTTTAGTTTGTCATAACATTACTTTATATCATCCCTTCAGCAGAAGAGATGTCTACTTGCTTTGTTCATTGTGTAATTCCTTTACCCATGTGAAATACAAGTCTCTGCCAAAAAGACCAAAGAAAAGAGAAAGGCTGTGCTTTGAACCGTGTCTGTAAAACAGACAAGGTGCAAGAGGCAGAGGTTTCAAAGATTTTCAGTTATGCCCATCCAGAAAAGCAAGCCGATGGAGCTTTCCAGTCACGTTCGGGCACAAGGAAATAGACAATTCCCAGCACATCAACATGAAGGCAACAAGAGCTATACTCAGTAATATTTAATCCTGCCAGCTATGGGTCTGAACATTTGATGTGCAAGGCCAAACGTCTGGAGCAAGTCACAGATGCATGTTTTTGCCTTCCTTACACACTGAATAATGCAATGGAGCCTCTTTCTCAGCTATGAAGATTTAAGCTGAAAAGGAAAAGAAGCTGTAACAATGCAGGTTTTGAATGTATACAAGTTACTCAGTGTGACGATCTGCATGGCTTACTTAATTCTCTTTCATTTTTCCCCTACTGCTGTTTCTAGAAAGGAAATTTTCAACATTGTTTTACAGTAAAGCTTCATTCTAGTATTGATCTTCTTTCAGTGATTGTGAGATAGTAATACATTTGTGTAGAAGTGTACCTGGATAGAAGGCAGCAGCTGGCTGTATCTTGGCTGCTGATAAATCAGGAGATCTTTTGATTACTGAAAAAAACAGACTACCAAGGAGGCCTGGCAGCCCTGAAGCACAGGGATCTCTTTCTCAGAGCAGTGATTGCCAGCTACCGTAAGCAGTGCTCACATGCAAATGCTCTGCTCCTCTGTGCCACAAGCCTCTTCAAGCTTGAACTGTAGGGAATTCTGTGAAGCCAGTCTCTTGCCTCCTAAGTAGCATATTTCTGCCCAGAATTTTCCGAAGAGAAATTGGATATTGGAGTTAGTGGCTTATTAGCATCAGCTATGGTATGAAAGACCCAATTAATCAATACTATACTTAACATTGTTATGCTTAATAATCGGTGTTATTAAAAACACTTTGTCAATTTACTGATCCAAGCAAAGCATGATGAACACAGTTGTTCAAGTAGTCATAAAGGTGTACTTCTAAACTTCCATGTCTCATGACAGGGAAGACCCATCATTCACTTCTTTGAGCAAATTTGGACTGAAGTCTGAATTACATACTGCAAGTAGCCCCATCACAAGGGTCCTCATTCTGAATAAGGTTTGTCATCGTCATTGTCATATTTTGTACAGAGGCCCATTTAAGGAGACAATCACTTATCTACTAATTAACTAGACCTGTAATCTTCTTTTATCTCATTTAATATTCCCAACTGGCAAACCATTTTTGATCTTTGTTTGTCTTTGCTTCTCCATTAAACTGATGCTTCTCAGTCATGTATATGGAGGACAAAATTTCTTACAGATGCTCAGGTGAGGCCATAAAATCAACACTCACAAAAGATATCAGTGCTGAATCAAGA
>PPHD01029880.1:0-10485 GCA_002909625.1 Bambusicola thoracicus
ATTCAAGGTCAGGCTGGATGTGGCTCTGGGCAGCCTGGTCTGGTGGTTGGCGACCCTGCACATAGCAGGGGGGTTGAAACTACATGATCATTGTGGTCCTTTTCAACCCAGGCCATTCTATGATTCTACAATAAAGGAAGCTAGCGTTTCTTCTGCAGATTTTTATATCACATTAATTTTTCTGGCCATGCTTGTCTGACTCATCCCTCCATAGATTCAGTTCTAATACTGAAAGAGGTTCAATTCACATAAGGGTAGTGTTCTTTTATTAATTTTGCTGTGTTAACATGAAGAAGGAGGTTTTTTTTGGGAAAGTATTTACATAAACAACACAACATTTTCAATCCAAAAACATCAGTGTGCTTTGCAGGCGATACAGAAGGGGGCTGTTTTATCTTAAGTTGAAGTAAATGCACTGCTAAAGCAGATACGCAGAAACAACACCACCTAACAATGCGAACATGAATAATGCTTTTCTAATTTAAACTGAGTGTGGGAGGATATAGGTAGGCAGCAAAAGAAGTTGGAAACTGATTTCCAGTGTGATTCATAGGGATTTGCAACAGTTGCTTGTACAGGTAAATTATAATATTCAGCACTTACATACCGCTTTTCACTTATTACAACACGATGGTTTTAAGTCTTATTCTTTTTGACAAATGAAATGCTGAAGCACAACAAAGTTATGAAACGGGGTTACTTTACTGACCGTATCTAGTATCTCAACTTTCACATACAAAACAGCTTATCTGTTTTGTTAAACACTGCTCACCAGATGAGTTTCCTCTAAGTGAGAGAACCGGATTGTAAAATGAATGGAATCACCTAAAGAGGTTAGGAGAATAATATAACATTACTGGAATTGTATCAATTTTGTCATGGCTTATGAACAATGGTAATCAAGAGGATGTACATATCATAGAATCATAGAATGGCCTGGGTTGAAAGCACCACAATGATCATCTAGCTGCTATGTGCAGGGTCGCCAGCCACCAGACCAGGCTGCCCAGGGCCACATCCAGCCTGGCCTTGAATGCCTCCAGGGATGGGGCATCCACAACCTCCTTGGGCAACCTGTTCCACTGCATCACCACTTGCTTTGTTTACAAGAAATGTAAACATAAATATAACTACAAAAACCATCCATAACAGTCTGCCTAGAGGACTTCCCTACACCCACTCCACACACACACACACACACACAAAGGGGAAAAAAAGGGCTGTTTTCTATTGTTGTCTATTGGCAAAGTTGTGCAGGCTGACTTAGGAGCACGCTGAAATTACTGCAATGTTAGCTTGTTGCTGCTGCCCTCTTTCCCACCTTTACTGACTAGATACTCCCTTGCACTTCTGTTACTCAGTTTTATCAGTGAGTTTACAGAAAGAGAGGAGTAGAGTTGCTTACGCTGTCCAAACATCAAGGTCACAGAATAAATTCTACTCCTTACTGAAAATACAGGAAAAAGGAATCCTGGTTCATCTGATTGAAAACAACCTGGAAACACGTATCCAACTACTCACCTATGCAGAACACATCCTGCTTTGTTCTAATTGTGAATAATTATAAATAGTCAGAATTTCAGAGGAATATCACCAGAGCAGCTCTTGAATGAAACACTATATATCCACCCACCACAGAGCTAAAGAAAAAAGCTACTCCATGAGTAGACCAAAGTCATGCAGGGCTGGGAACACAATCCATGCTTCGTGTGAATGTCAGATACGGTAGACAGTACTTGACACTAATCTTCACTTCAATGTCAAAAATTAAATACTTTCTATTAAATGCAAGTAAATGGCAGTAATTCTTTTTAAGTCCTTTGCAAGCATTTTTTCTTTCAGCACTGCAGAATATCAAGATTACAGGCTGTCAATTATGTTCTATAGATTTTCATACTACATTCTCCAACGAAACAGAGAGACACGTGCAGTAATAATAACTCATTAATATATTTGGAAGGGATATGCAGCAAATCCTTACAAAAATCCAAAACTAAACATGGCTCCATACTGAGTCCAAAGAGTGCAAGTTACTTCTTAAAAGTGAATGATGAACATCTTGTTAACAACAAAACAAAACAATAAGCAAAAAAGAAAACATCACTCACCCCAAACAAAAAGAAAACCTCTGAACTACCAAAAAAGCAAATGGTAGAAAACTTTATTTTGGGCAAACCAAGTCAGCTCCAAACAGTTTCAGTAGGCACCTATTGTGGTTTCTGGTATCATTGCTGCATTCATATCTCTAGTCATGTTGGATTTCTCTTTAAGCTTTGACTGGAGCAATGTGTGTTCCATTACACCAATTTGAATGTCCATCTGAATGGTTTCTTGCTTCAGTTTTGTTAAGGCCTGTTTAATTCTCACCAGAGGAGCTGTCCAAGAAAAGATAAATAGTGCAACTTGGTGTCAGGTGACTTAACACAAAAGCATTACATTCTACAATTCAGTCCTTAAAATTGAAAAGGCGATTGAACAAAAGCATGTTCTACTTTAAAGACCTGATTGAACTGATACATCACTTTTAATATGCAAGACACTTTAAAGATAGAAATGGCAAAAACAATTTTGCTGTCTTCTCGACAACTAAGATCTGCATAAAGACATGAATAATCATTAAGATCCATTTACCAGTGATGTGTTTTGCTCAGCTAAAAGCCTTACCCCCACATCTGACTTAGGATTTAGTAGGGAACTAAAGACACCTACACAGGAGGTCATTTTACCTGTGAAAATCTACTAAAATCTTTTGTGCTCCATACTTTATTACCTTCTACAGACTTGTGTAACATTTTCAAAGAGGGTAAGACGTCTAATTTTCTTAGACATCTCTTAAAAATCTCAATATGGATATTTTAGACTCGTCACTCATTCTGGTTGTTTATTTTTTTCACAGAGGACCAATGATGCATCTGTCACTGAGAAATTGGGTGGATAGTTTGAGGCAAAAGCATACTTACTGCCGTCCGTCATACTGCTTCCTTTCTCTTCTGTTTCCTGCTTCACTTTCTCTAAAACTTCTGTAATCTTTAATTAGAGACGAATGAAAAGTTAAAAAGAAATCTGAAACTCCCTCCTGAATAAATGTCAGTTGAAAAAAGGTGCTTGTCTTCTTGTAAAAAGAGGAACTTTTTTTTTTTTCCTCCAAACATTAGGAAAATTTTAAATAGCCTTTTGAAAAATAGGTGTTATAAATCGTGCGGCAGAACATTAGCCAAACAGAAGCGTTACAGAGGATCCATAACCACTAAAAACACAGTGCAAGTGTTGCTGCACAGTAGATGGGTGAAAAGAACCATCATCCCCACAGACCAAGATCTACCAAATGACCATAAGGACTGCCCTTCTAAAAGTGGCAGGACTTTGGCAGGTGGCAAGAAAACTGAGAAATAGCACTGCAGCAAAAGATGGTGCAGCAGGCAAGCCTACTGGCATGTGTGAACCCATGCGTGAATAATAAAAATACATTTCAGCACTATTGACCAGTTTGCCTTTGCTGATGACAAAGAAAAAGCAACTGCATTCCAAGGCAGAATCTAGATAATAACCTGCTATTTTTATCTATACGATAAAAATGGCTCTTCATTAAGGCTTCAGCAGTAAGCCTTTCCATTAAAAAAACAGCAACAGCAGAAAACATAACTGCATTTTTACTTCATACCTGCAGTGGTACTGGTATTGCCAAGTAAGCTTAGATTTGATTCCATGACAATAAAAATTAATCCTCTCTAGACTATAGCCTATCAGAAAGCAGATCAGTAAAGACATCCAATGAGCCTACTTTAGCTCAGATATGTACTGCTGCATCAACATAATTCAAAGGCTACCAACGAGTAACATATCTCTTTAATAATCAACTTTTTTTAAGGCACAAAAAGATCATACAAGTAAATATGAAGTCAACTTCCTTAAGAATCAAACAGAAAGAAGGACTAATTCTACAAATGCCATACTACGAACTCCTTGCTAGAAAACCCTTGTTAAACTTCTGTGACTATAATTACACTGAAAAAAATCTCTAATCAACTTCCATCATATTCTTATGGTGTGATCGATTTCATGTTACCATTCCAGATACTTTACTATCTCATAAAGAGCAATAAATGCAATATTTGACTAAAGAGTTAAATAACAGGATCATTAAAAAAGATCTGAACTGCACAAAGGGTGGAAACATTTGGAAATCTAGCAGTAAATCTGAGTGAAAACTATGAAACAGCCCAGATGTTGAGGCAATTAGGAGTTTTTTCTTAAATTTGTCAAACCATCAATTAAACAAACAGGTTTAGGTATTAATACAATTTGATTGGTATCAAGAAGTTACTCTTTAGTCAAATATTGCATTTAAATGCTTTCAAGATTAAAATTTCAAATTGCTATTGGTTACTTTTGCTAAAATAAAAGTTAAGCTTTTCTTCTTCCTAAGACCTTATGGACATGAGTAGATTAATCCTCAATAATTCTAGAAGACGGGTTATGAAATACAGAATATTTTCACTCCTTCACAAACTGGTGAAATTTAGAGCTCATAATAGTTTGTCCAAATTCAGAAATTAAAAAGCCGTAGCAACCTCAGTTTAAAATTTAGGGGCCAGGCCAATCTGCTCTCACTAAAAGAACATAGTAAGTTTTAACACAACGTATCAGGAAGAGCTCAGTTCATAAATCTGTGAGTGCTAGATGTCAATTCTCCGATGACTTATTCAAGGAAGCCAAAGGAATAATGTGAAGATGTGTTTTACCTCAGAAAGGACTCTAATCCTTTCAGTTACTCCTCCGCTTCCCTCCTGGTACTTCTCCTTAGCCTGGAAAGAAACACATTTTTTGCTGAAGAGATGCATGCATTCCAGACACTTCAGTATCCACCAAATAATGTGGATTTCTAAAACTCAAACAGCAGAATCATTAATAACCATTAATAGTTAATAATTAATAACGTGAATTTTTCAGAGAGAACATCAAAATTTGCTTTCACATGTCCCAATCCCAGAAATTCTCCCACAAAATCCCAATGACATGTACAGCACTACAAATATAAGGTAAGACTTGATGACACCAGCCTATGTAATGACCCTCATTCTAAATAGGAAAACAGTTTTTAGAAGTTGTAAGAGACAGCCCTAATGCACAAGAATAAGAAGGAGGTTTCCTAGTGACTTACATAAGGAAACATACATAAAGAAAATTTGCCAGAATGCAGGCTGAATTGAATCCTGAAACCCTGAATGCTTCTTTCTATTCAGTAAGTTACTGTCTTGACTTTTAACAGCAAGATGAACAGAAAGCACAGAGGTCAAATCCTGTTAGTCTGATTTTAACGTCGAGCCCTCAAATAGGAGAGCTAACCAACTGGTAGCTTACACACGCCCCCTAACTAAAGAATCAAAAAGATTCTCAAGCATTAGCCTATTGGTATAAAAGCTAAATGCAGTAAACAAGTAATCAGAGAGCTTTGTGCAAGTTAGCACGAGTAATCAATGTAAGAGATGAATGCTGGACTGAAACTGTAGCTTTTTCACTCACCACAGATGTGTGAATTTTATAGGGAAAGCAGAACCAGCAATTTACTAGCTGCTCAAGATTGTGGCAGCCGATTTACATAATATTCAGGCAAGAAAACATTTACTTTCCCTTGTAGAATACTTGAATAAAAATTGCTAATTTAGCTTAAAACTATATAATCTGACAGCCAATCAGCATTTCCCATGCTTCATATCCAAAAGCAGAATTCAAAGATAACTCCTCCAATTCTTTGCCTTTACCCTCATCTTAGCATTAGACGAGGAAACGAGATCAATGTATTACCTCACTCAGCAAGGCTTGTGCTGAACGGTATTCTTGAATCAAATTCTCCAACTGATTGTTGATGTACTTTTCCCTGCTATTGATCTTTTCCAATGTTCGGCTGATTTCATTATGGAATTTGTCAAGGTAACCCTAAAAAATCATATTCTGTTGGTTGACAGTATACAGACATTACCCAAAGAGTATTAAAATAGTGCTGTAATTAAGAAAGGATATGGAATGCTACAAGTAAGAACAAGAAATGGTACAGAAATGTGTCTGGCCACTGAACAGTCCCAATGTCTTTTTTCCCAGTGCCACAACATGTATTTCAAGTTCTACCGATTCCTTCAGTCACAGAATGGCTTGGGTTGGAAGGGACCCCAAGGATCATAAAACTCCAGCTTCCTGCCACAGGCAGGGTTGCCAACCACTACATCAAGCAGTGGATCAGACTGGCCAGTGCTCTATCTCACCTGGCCTTACACATCTTCAGGGACAGGGCATCCACAACCTCTCTAAGCAGTCTGTTCCAGCACATCACCAATCTCTCAGTATCCTTCCTCAGATAGTTACAAATGTCAATGTTGGTAAATTATTCTAGTAGAAGTATTTGAGAACTTTCTTTTTTCTTAGCTATAATTTTCAGTTGGTATTATATCATTTGCCCTCTGTATTCATAACACTGAACACAGGACAAAGTGATATGATACATTAATGAACATTTACATCCTTGTTAACATATACGACTCTATTGCTCACAAGATCCTTTGCCAGTGCCGTTATCTGTAATCATCATTATCACGTCTCTCTTTTTAGTTTTACATTATTATAATTAAAATGAAGAAATAAAACACAGACATATAAAATGAAAAACAAAACAGAAGTGCTAACAGACCGGTGAAATATTCTGCACATAAAATACGTACCCTTGTTTCTTTCAAAGAAGATTCGATTCCATCCTTATGTTGATGCATTTGATCTACATGGATCCTCCAATCCTAAAAACAGGATGCCATGAAGTAAAACATAGGTAAATACAGCTTTTCTGTTTCTCTGGTTACTAAACAAATACTGGTATGCAAGACAGGGTGAGTTCTCATACATACTACTACTACCATTTATGATTCTTCCACTGACATCATGTTCATATCTAGATGCACTGGCATAGTGTGACACAGTTCATCGATCTCCTAAATGTCCCAATGTGACACTCAGAGCCATAATCAAACATTGACCTCCTCACTAATACCACAGTAGCTATATTTTTTAGAGTTTGATTGATCTTCATGGGACTGCTTCTCCTAGAAACCACTACAGGCACAAATGTTGAAAGTATTGATTACAGATGCACTAGCTCAGCTTGTTCTTAGAGAACAAACATGCTTCAACTGCCTAACAACCACCACTTCCAAACTATCGGATCTTTTCTTCCTACTTAACCCCAGCTGTTACCATAAGAACACAAAGAAATGAAATAGGCAGAAAAAACTGAACTTGTTTTCAATACTGGGATAAAACTGGAATGGGGATAACTATTTGCACCTGCTACACCATAGGAAACACACATGGATTCAGGTACAGAGAATGAGAAAGAGCTGCTATTTTAACTTGACAGATAGGCACCTGTTACTTAAGAATCAATTCAACTTCTCACCATTTATCACAATTTATGCTTATCAATGCAGACTTTTTATGCCTCTCATACCCAGAGCACAGCTGCAAACTGTGAGTTCAGAACAAAGCAGAGCAGAAGCACTGCTGAATTATCTCTATTTCAGCATTGTGATTCTGAAAATGTTAAAAAAAAAAAAAAAAAAAAAAAGACTGTCAAGGTTTTTAAACGTTTGGCACTGTTCTGGTCTACATGATAAGAAAACTGATGGTAACAAAACTTTACCACTTGAAATCAAAGCCTAGGATACTTCCTTGTAAAGTAGGTACTGCAAGGATATAGGTGTGGAAGATGTCAATGTTTGCTTTGGTAAGATTATCTGATCAAGGACCTTGCCAAATAGGACAATGAAGAAAAGGGGGAAGCAAGACAAAGAGACAGAAAGGCTGACTGACAAATAATAACAGAGGTAACAAGAAGCAAACACCTTGCCAGTTACACTACTGGATATGCGGAATATATGAAAGTTTATTTCAGTAATATCATTTGATTAAGGACCTTCTCTAAATGGGATGAAAAAAGGGAGGGAGTAAACAACACATACAGAGGCACACAGTTGTCAGAAAAACAGGAAGGGATACTGAAAAGAAGCCAACATCATCAGTGACTCTAACCAATCTGCTATCAAGAAACTTCAGACAACATTTCAAAGAGAACACAACCAGCTGTGGTTCCAACTGATAAGATTGCATACCTGTAAATCTCAGACATTAGCAGCAAGGGTTGGTGCAACTCTGCAAACTGGTAAAGCAGTGTGCAAAAAAGGAGACTGGGAAGGAATTTCTTGAGGGCACAGAGGCCTAGCAGAGAGATACTGACAGAGGATTGGGCAATCACCAACCACATAAAGTTTAACAAGAGCAAGTGCCAGATTCTGGACATGGGAAAGGGCAACCCTGGGTATATATATGTACAGACTGTGGGATGAGAGATTGCAGAATGGGGTCTGCAAGTTCTGGCTGACAGCAAGTGGAATCTGAGTCAGCTGTGTGCCATGGCAGCCCAAAGAGCCAACTGTATCCTGGCATGCATCAGGCCCAGCACTGCTAAGCCTCATCTCAGGCATTGTGTACAGTTTTGGGCACTGCGATGTAAGAAGGGCAGAACTATTACAAAAGGGAAGGGTCTGGAGGACAAGGTGAATGAGAGGCTAAGGTCCCTTGGTCAGTTCAGTGCAGAGCAGAAGAGGCTAAGAGGAAGCCTCATGGCAGCCTGCAGCTCCTCACAGTGGACGGAGGGGCAGCACTGAGCTCTGCCCTCTGTGACAGCGACAGGGCCTGAGGGAATGGCATGGAGTTGTGTCAGGGGACAGACAGGTGGGGGTTAGGGACAGGTTTTGATCCAGAAGGTGGTGGGGCCCTGGAACAGGCTCCCTGGGGAACAGAGAGGCTGGCCACATATAAGCTACTGCAGGTCAGTATGCTTGCCCAAGAGAGCCCACCTGAGCAAGAGGAATTTCCAGGTTCTGTGCTCCTGAAAGATGTGACCACTTTTAACAGGAACAAAACTAATCCTGGCTTGACACAGCTGCATACTTAAACGCATGCCATCCTTCAATCACAAGCAATTCCACTGGCTTCAAATGCATATAAGTACCACAGCACTAGTGCTTCTGTCTCTATCTCATGTGAGCACAGCTGAGCATCTCCAACAGCTGTTCAGCCTATGAGGTTTCACTTGCTGTCCAGAACTGTGCTGCCGCCCACTATTCTGTTCAGGATTAAAACAAAAGCTAGTAGAGAAATGCACTTACACTACATGTTGAGTTTTAAGTTTGCAGCACCTCAAGATCTTTCTGCTGGTCTGGAGACAACTGTTAGTAATTTGCCAAATTTTGCAGTATCAGAATAAAATACACACGACCCTCCACCCCCCGCTCCTGCCTAGGACTTTAAAAATAAGTTTTTATTTCTATATTGCTAATTAAACCGTTAACCTCTTAAATATACATGCACAGCTTACAAAACCTATATGAGGCTTTTCTTACAGAATGTCATGTAGACCAACCATCAACCCATCACCACCATGCCCACCAAACCATGTCCCTAAGTGCCACGTTTACCCTTTTCTTACTTTACCTTACTCCAGGGAAAGTGGCTTCACCACTTCCCTGGACAGCCCATTCCAACCACTCTTGTTGAGAAGAATTTTTTCATAACATCCAACCTGAACTTCCCCTGCTGCAACTTAAGGCCATCACCTCTCATCCCGTCACTGGTTAACTGGGAGAAGTGGCTGATTCCCACCTCCCTGTAACCTCCTTCCAGAGAATTGCAGAAAGCGATAAGATCTCCCCTGAGCCTCCTCCAGACAAAACAATCCCAGTTCCCTCAGCCACTCCTTATAAGACTTGTGCTCCAAACCCTTCACCAACTTCTTTCAAGTTATTTCTGAAAGCATTAAAGTACACAAGCCAGAAGACTCCTCTTTTCATATTCATTTTGACACATTGCTTAAAATCAAGGAGCACTGTGCTAATTTGGAAGGTGGCGAATCTCAGCAGCTTTCATTTTCTATGCATGTCTTCATTAAGCTTTAATTTCTTCCTGTGAGAATCAACCACCATGTTATCTGTAACAAGCTTGCTGAGGATCAGAGCACAGTAGCTCAAACCAAGAGATTCTTCACGTAGAAGAATGCAGTACAGACAGGCAGGGCATTTTAACAGAGTTGAGAGTTTAGTCTATTTTTGGCAAGATAATAATCCTTCACTGAATTCTGCATCACTGTAGATTGCTCCACCACCTCAACTAGCTGGGCCACTACAAACACAGTTTCAATACTGCACTCATCTAAGTGAGCTATGCAAACTCTTAGAACGAATGCTTGTGGCACTGTGAAGAATACATCCTCGTATTGGACGCCGATGTGTCAAAAACAGATGTGTGTTTCTGAGCTGCTCTTTCTGGACTCCTTGGAACAGATTATGGTGAGAAAAACACATTTCTGAGAAACGATAAATTTCACCTTGAGGTAGCTATCTGGATAGGTAAGTAAGATTAAACTGAAAATGCACTTCTTTTCAT
>PPHD01029882.1:0-10483 GCA_002909625.1 Bambusicola thoracicus
TTTTTTTTTTTTTTTTTTTTTTTTTGCCTGTATTTGAGTTATGCTGCTGGCATTGAGCTCATGCTTTATGACGAAAACCAGTATATATTTAGTGTTAACTGCAGTTCATCATTTCTTAAATATTTTAGTGATTTTTTTTGTTACGTTGCTACATGAATCAGCATAAGCGCGGAGTCAAAACACCATTTGGAAAAGAGGACTAGGAAAAAACCTCAACCAAAAAAATGAGTATGTTGAGTAAAAACACATTGTCATATTGTCTGTAATTACTAACAGCCAAAGATTTTAAGACTAAAGTCACACCAAAGGATGAAGTAAACACTGTCCCTATCTGCTGGCACTATTATGCTCTCAGCTGCTGTTATCATTTTGAAATAATCCTCATCTGAGTGGAAGAGAATACCTTCTGCTCCACCTCAGCATGAATGCTGTCCTCTTGTTCTTCCATGCGATGCATGTCACAGAGGAGGAGGCTCAAGGAGCTCACTGCGTATGTTCTGCCATCTTACCAAGTTGCAAAATAGCCTTCAGAGCAGTCCTGTATGGTCACAAATCTGTACTCGGTTAAAAGATTGTTGTGACATTCTTATTAGAAATCGCTGCAGCAACAGCTTGCCAAATGAACCGTTAAAAGCAAACCAGATTCACTGAACCACAATAAAATTCATTAAAGCTTGCTTTGGGCAACATATGGTCTTTGAAGGTCTTTATCTTTTTACCCATTCATTTCTTCCAGTGTCTGTGGCAAAGCCTTCCACTTCTCTTTTTATTTGAATGTAAATACTAACTTCTAATAATATGCATTCCTTTTAGTGACATGATCATTTGGTGGTATGTCATTGTTAAATCAGTCTATAGACATACATAAATTGAATTAGGTGGGAGGAAAAAAAAAAAAGGCCTCTAAAGAAAATGATACATTTCTTTCTGCTTGGGGAAATCTGCATTAAACTTTTTGCTTGTTGGTCTTCGAGCTAAAGTGTCATAGACGTGAAGCCATTTTTACTTTGGATGACAAAACAGAACGCCCAAACCCAATCCTTGTAAGCAGAGGACTCACAATTTTCAACGCACTGTGCAAAATGCAGGCAGTAGCTTGCCTGTGCTTTGAAGCATGTGCCAACACTGCCGTCTAGCTTCTGCTGAGGTTTTTGTATGCTACCGCTTCATTTTAGCTGATCACATTTATGTGCTTTGTAGCTTTATCAAGCCACTGGCAGTGGCCAGGGCAGTGTAACTGGTTTCTGTTCAGATCTGTGTGTTCCTTTCCACCATGATGTATTAAATGCACACCGTGTGGGATGCGCGATGGCAGATGACTGCAGTGAGCAGGGGAAGAAACCTGTAGTAGCAATGCAGTAAGAAACCACCCTGCTTGCATTTCAAATAAAGAATTGGAGCTCTTCAGTCCAAATTTTTATGTGATTTTTGGCAGCATCCCCCCTCAGACAAGCCAGTCCTATGTCTGTTCTGCATTTTTAATCAGGAAGTTTTGGTAATGTCTCCCAACACACACCACCCTGTTCGTTTCTGTGCTGTCCTCCACTGTGCTGTGCCTCTCTCTTACCCTTCTGTCTGCTCCTGTGCCATACATCCTTTTTTGTATTTCACCGCAAAGCCTTTAGTACTGTCTTTTATGACTATACACATTATATGGGCAGTAAATACCAAATTTTTAAAAAAATTGGTAGGCATCCTTTTATCAAGCTATAAGCGTGTGTGTATTTACCAAAATCTGTATTTATATTGCTTTTAGGATTCAAGTAATCTTGCATGAAAAACAGACAGGACAATAGAAGTATACAATTATTAAGCAAAGGGTGCTGCTAAATTGTGGTTTGAACTCCAGTAATTCCTCCGTTTTCAAACAGTCTGTAATGCAGAAATTAAGCAGTTATGTTCCTGCCTCCTTGCTGTTATACTTTGGGAGAAATTGTTTATGACTGGTAGATTACGGTGATTTAAGGCAGAACTCAGCACACCATTTCCTGCTTGGCTGATTATTTTATTTCCATTTTGTGACTTTTTTTCAGCTGTCTTCATTAAATAACTCAGCTACAACATTAGCAACGCTTACATACTCTTGTCAACCTTGTAATTAACACGTATCCATGGGTACTAACATGAGGCATGGATGTATTTGAAAGGGAATCCTTTGTATCTGCAAAAGCAGCTGTTAGTGTGACTGCATTCCTGCATGAATCAATTAATCATTTCATTAACTTAAAGTGCCTCTTAGTGATGCTAATCAAAAGCATCAAAATCACAGTCTTTCCAAACAACCCCCTGAAACCTCAGCAAACAAACAAAACACTTCATGACTAACAAACAAGCTTTGCTGTCAGAAATAGGCAACACTTTATTTAAAAAATAAATAAAAACATCTGAAGGGGACTTCATCAGCATTATGAATATGTTCCTTTAGGGATGAAAGGCATAAGAACAGCCACCTCACGGGATAACATCCAAATGGTTAATACTGCCTAAACACAGTTTTTGCTTGCTGTACCACTTCGGACAGGAA
Source organism: Bambusicola thoracicus (assembly GCA_002909625.1). NCBI lineage: Eukaryota > Metazoa > Chordata > Aves > Galliformes > Phasianidae > Bambusicola > Bambusicola thoracicus. The sequence continues at coordinate 2,525 of PPHD01029882.1, forward strand.
ACATTTTCTGCTCTTTACTCCATCTTTGTGGGTAAAGAGAGCTGATTGCTCCCAGCTGGATGCTAAGCATGGGTCTGGGCCCTTCCTGCAACACCTGCCTGGATGCAAGCTTAAGGGGTCTGCATGTGCTCTTTTAGAGAGGGGAATTCAGCTTATAAAGAAAAGAGACAACAGTCACCAAAACTGCACAGGAGCTGAATTTTTAATACTGCTAATGATGATGCAGTGAGATTATATTGTCTTATATCAGGAGACTAGTTATCTACTAAAGGTCTTCCTAAATCACTTGTCAGGAGCCTAGTCCTGGACAATGACCCTTATGGCTATGGCCTCATGGCAATGCATAACTTCTGGGCAGAAGATTCACAGTGAAGATTTTCTCCAATGTGACAAACTGAGCTGAACATAAATCATAGGTTTCTGGGATTTCTGTCTTTACATGGATCTCTTTGCTGCAAGGTTTGTGATGATCTGAGTGGCACAACAGAGAGGTCTGTCCTCTTGAGGGGTTGGTTTCAACACTTCCAAGTGCATCTGATTTTAATTTCTTTTTCTGACAAAGCTGCTGCTACTAGGCAAGCAGCAGAGGCCAGCAGAAAGGACGAGTGATGGAAACTGCAAGCTGTGGCCTCCCAACCACTCTTGAAAGAGGTATTTCCTCACCTTGGCATGGCTTCAGCTCACACCTGGACAGAGCACTGAGGATTTCCAGTCTCAACAGTGACTCAGGCATGCTGCTGTATAGGACAGAAAAGGAAGTATGAGGCAAGGCACAGAAACTCTTGAGACTCAGTTTTAAACCTGCAGAACATGACACTGCTTTTTTAGTTCTTTTTTAGTTAGGATAGTGCGGTAACTGTGGATAATCTTTCTGCCTCCTTGCTGTGACAGGGCAATAACTTACTCAGCTGCAGAAACTTTCTGGGCATCTTGTATCTTTGATGTGAGCAGCTGTCGGCTCACAATTCCAGGGACAGGGAGCAGCTCCAGCTTTTCAGGGGCTGATGGAGATGCTTCCCTCAGCACAGGTCTGCCACTCACTGTGGGCAGGGGAACTGGCTGGACTCAGAAACCATGATGTAGAGTGCTTTCTCCATCTGGTGGCTGCTCACTGGTGAAACAGCTCTGGGCAGTGGATGCTCAGTTACTCAGCCTCTCTGCATAGAAACTTTTGCCACAGCACTATTGAACCCATGACAGTTTTCATGCATTTGTGGGGATCTGTTGAAAACAAACAAAACACACACACACACAAAACAAACAAACAAAAAAACACACAAATCAAATGGTCTAAGCCACTGATTGATCTTGTCACTGCAGTGCCTGACAAGAAACTCCTCAGCCCACAGCCTACAGCTCCCCATGGGACCTGAAGGCCATGGATAGTGTCATACCTCCTGCTCTGCTGCTGATGGAGATGCCAAAGGGTCCAGTGGCTTGGGGAGCAAAGCCTGAAGAGGTTCACAGGTCTGGAGAGGTGAAGCAGGACAGCACAGGATCTGGGACAGGAATCACCAGGCTTCTACTCTTCTCATCCATGCAGAAAAAAACCTGGCCTCATGAGCCTCTCCTTACTATACTTGAGCTTTTCACAATACAAATTCTAGATGCTGTGACAAGAAGCTGATTATGTTTAAGCTGGACAGACTTCTTTATGGTTGCATGAACAATATTGAACAGTAATGAACAATATTGAACAATAATGCAACAAGTCCCTTGTACCTGTCCCAGTTCTCTGTGCCCAGCCTCCTTTGTTCTCTCTTGGACAACGTGGACAGCAGTGAAAATGACAGCTAAATACTTTGGATTATTCTCCGTGCTGAGCTACCTCCCCCACCGAGAGCACCTTCAGCTACCCATTTGGTGACTCTGGAGTCACAGGAGTCCAAGTGTTTCCTAGCTTACTTTAGAAATGACATGCACAGTGCATTTATGAAGTAGACCAAATGAGAACAATTTGCATCGATGTCCCTCCCGTTATGCTACCAAGAGAAGCGGATAAGTGTCCTGGTGGCAGTAATGGATGTAGTTAATGATTTCAGCCTTAGCTCCTAGGACAGGACTAGCGTGTGTGTCCCAGGTGCAGCAATTGGCACAACCAGTATGAGTAAAGCAAAAGCAAGCACCAGCACCAGGACTGCTGGTCACAGCATATATATGGTATTGGCAAACCAAAGTGTTTTAGCATCACTGCCAAACCTCATGGGGAAACACATCTGCAGAGGGATGTAATTTGATAGCAAACTTTAAGCTTGGCTGGCTGGTGATACCTCTGCCCTGCAAATAAGCAACGATACACATGGGTGGAGAGGCCGGTATGGGTGTGTGGGGAGGCATGTAGAATCTGTAGGATGACAGCAGAAGCACATGTGAATTTGGGATGACACCGAGCTAGTGTATGAAACCAATGAGCATGAGCTCTGCCAAAAAGGACTTGGGGGTACTGGTATACAGCAAGCTGTCCAGCTTTGAGGGTGGTTGAGGGAGGTTATCCCACACTTCTATTCTGCACTGGTGAGATCTCAGCTGGAGTACTGCATCCAGATGTGGAGTCCTCAGTACAGGAGAGACATGGACCTGATGGATTGCAACTAGAGGAGGGCCACAAAAATGACCCAAGGGATGGAACACCTCTCCTATGAGAACAGGCTGAGAGCTAGGGCTATTCAGTCTGGACAAGGCATCAGGGAGACCTGAGAGCAACATTTCAGAATCTGAAGCGAGTACAGAGGGTCATGGACTTTTAAGCAGGTCCTGCTGTGCCAGGAAAAGCAAAAATGGTTTTAAATTAAGAGGGGAGATATAGACTAGATATAAGGAAAAAAATCTTTACAGAAAGGGTTGCGAGGCACTGGCACAGGTTGCCCAGAGAGAGGTGCTGGATGCCCTGTCCCTGGAGACACTCGAGGCCAGGCTGGACTGGGCTCTGACACCCTGGTGGAGCTGTAGGCGTCCCTGTTCACACTGCAGGAGATGTGCATTAGATAACCTTTAACAATCCCTTCCAACTCAAACCACTGTCTGTTTCCACAGTTCTATACACAGATGTGGTGGAAGGCACCCTGCTGATTGCAGCCTCCCTTATCTCTGCTAGCCTCTCTCTCCCCAACACATGATGTAACAAATCAGTAAGGAGCCGACTTTTTTTTTTTTTTACGTTTGTCGTTTTTTTCTTAAAGACAGCTTAGCCTTTATTCGCCCAGTTGGCCAAGCAACTCCTCCCGTCCTCCGACGGCTCTCTCGGAGACCACGCCGCCGTCCTTCGGCCCCTCCGCTTCCGCCTAGGGCAACCGAGGCACCGCCAGCTCGCTTTGCAGCTGCCGCCGCGCTGCCTCCCGCGCCCCATACAGGACGGAGAACCAGGAAAGCAGCACCACAGCGACCAGCACCTACGAGGCCAATAGTTAGCGCCAGCCTCAAGCCGCCTCTCCCGGCACCCCTCGGCCCCCACGCACCAGGCGGTAGAGCGGGCGCAGATCCCGCCGTTCCTGCGGCTCCATGGCGGACAGCCGGCCGAAACACCGCGCGCCCGCCACTTCCGCACGGCAGCATGGCGCCGCCCGGTGGAGCGGAAGTGACGTACAAAAGTCACGACCAGTTCCGCTGACGCCAGCACCGCGCTGCCCTGCTGGCGGCGGGGGCGGAGGCAATCGTTCCCGTGGCAACGCCACTTCCGCCGACGATGTCGGAGCTGCCGCGAGGTGTGGCGAAGGCCACCCGCCGCCGCCGCCATCCCGCGGGGGAGGAGCGGCGGGACGGGCCCGGCAGCGTTTGCAGCCGGCCTCGGCACGGACTGAAGACGCCATCGGGCCGGACTCGGACTCGGAGCGAGGGCTCGGCAGAAGTGAGCGCGGTTGTCGGCCCGGCGGTAGGACCGGGGCGGGCCTGGGTGGCGGAGCGTATCCGTGCGGTGACGGCTGCGGGCCCGCGTCTGCCAGTGGCGGTCGCGGCCGGCGGGAAGGGGGCTGCCGTGGAAGCGGCGCGGGCGCTTGTCTGCAGCGGTTCGCAGCGTCCGAGGGCAGCGCTGGTCCCCCACGTAGCTTCAGAATAGGCGGATTTATTGCTCAGTACCGCCGACGGCCTGGCGGAACAAGGGAGCTGTGGGTCCAAGGGTGGGTGCGGGTGCGGGCGCGGGCGTGACTCCTGGCTGCGATAACGTCCGAGCGAGAACGGTTCATCACGTTCCTGGACCAGTCTTCTGGTCCAGCAAGCTGTACGAGGTGCACTCGGCACTGTTGGACCAGCTAAATTCCTACAGAACCTGTTTTTTCTAAAGATAACAGTAACTTCTCCCGTCTTCCATATCTGAGTGCTGGTTTATTTTGGAAGTGTGCTGTGGAGGATTCTGAGTGAATCCTAAACTTACCGATAGTCCGGAAGTGGTGAGTGGGGGGAAGGCAGACTTAGGGTTTGTTAGTGTTACATCCACCAGCATCATTTAGGCTGCATTTAAGTCTTGCAGCACTGCAAAACCTGATTTTAAAATGAAGAGAAGCAAGCAGAGCGGTTGAGTTGTACTGCTTCCCTGTTTGGTGTTCTCTCAGAACTAATGCTGGCATTTTCAGCCTCAAAAGTGGCTGCTGCATGTTTCTGTGTATAGACTTAAACGCTTCTTTCTCTCAGGAAGAGTAGTGATCTTTTTTTTGTCTCTTTCTTTTGTAGAACACAACTAACGCAGCCAGGCAGTTTTCAGAAGACAGCAGCTTTTTGTCAAAAGCTAGCAACAGCAAGCTGCACCAGACCATGCCAACAGATGCCTCTCCTGACTCCAAGTGCCCCATTTGCTTGGACAGATTTGACAACGTTGCCTATCTAGATCGTTGCTTGCACAGATTCTGCTTCCGCTGCGTCCAGGAATGGTCAAAAAACAAAGCAGAATGCCCACTCTGCAAACAGCCTTTCTTTTCTATTTTCCATACAGTTCGTGCTGAAGATGATTTTAAGGAATACATACTCAGGCCTTCAGAAAATGGTTCTTTTGCCAGCCCTGATGGCCGGAGATTTCGTTACCGTACCACCTTAACGAGGGAACGCCGCACTTCCTCTTACCATCGAGGCAGTTCCTCTTCTCGAAGGACGCTGTCCCCTCCGGATAATGGGATTTTGTTTGAAGGGCTGTCAAGCCAACCTGTGCGGCAGAGGGATGGAGAGATTCAGCAGATGATACGGAGGCTGGCCTCACGTAGGCAGGCTAGTGCAGAGGGCAGATCTCTGCGGCAGATCCAGGAGGAGGACATGATAAACTTCCGCAGAGCCCTGTACCGCACTGGCGTGCGTGTTCGTAGCATTCAGGACGGAGGCCGCTATCGAGACATTTCCGCAGAGTTCTTCCGCCACAACCCTGCTTGCCTACACAGGTTGGTTCCCTGGCTGAAGCGAGAGCTTACAGTCTTGTTTGGTGCCCATGGTTCTTTAGTTAATATTGTGCAACATATCATCATGAGTAATGTGACCAGGTATGATCTGGAAAGCCAGGCTTTTGCTGATGATTTAAAGCCATTTTTACTGAATCGGACTGAACACTTCCTGCATGAATTCATCAGTTTTGCTCGATGTCCTTTTAATTTAGAGGCATATGATCAGCATGCCAATTATGACTGTCCTGCGCCATCGTATGATGAAGGAAGCCGCTCAGACTCATCAATTATTACAATCTCTCCAGATGAGGTGGATCCTCAAGGGCCAGAACACAGTTCATCCGTGTCTGGGGTTGGTCAGGCCCCTTGGGATGATGAAACTCCAGGGCCTTCGTATTCAATTTCAGAAGAGGTTCGTGCCACTGTAGCTTCTCCTCTGGAGATGTCAGAAAGTTCTGATGAGGACTCTGCTAGGAAAAGAACCACGCTGCATCCTCAGTTACAGGCTGGTGTTGATTCCAATGAAAGTGACTCTTCATCAGACAATTGTGTTATCATTGGGTATGTTAAACCATTAGCTGAGAGGACACCAGAACTGGTTGAGCTGTCCTCAGACTCCGAGGAGTCCGTCAGGGAGGAGAAGAGGGAAGATGTGAAGAAAGAGCAGTCAATCCAGGGTCGCAGCTGGAGTGACAGTGAACCAAGCAGGGCTTCATCACCTCGCTCTCCCCTGTACAAGGAGAATGTGAGTAGTTGTAGGAGTTCCTTATCCTCTGCAGTTGAAAAGACAGAGTCAAAGGCTGATGATAAAAACAAAGATAAAGTAAAAGATCTTTCTCCGCACAACTCAGTCTGGAGCCCATTTCCAGAGACAGACACCATTTCTTCTCCCTATAGAAAGAATAAAAGTAAAGTAAAAAATTTATCTCCACTGGACTCAATCAGGAGCCTGTCTCCAGAGACAGACACCGCTTGCTCTCCTTATAGTAAAAATAAAGGTAAAGTAAAAGATCTGTCTCCACTGGACTCAGTCAGGAGTCTGTCTCCAGAAACGGACACTGTTTGTTCTCCTTACAGTCACCGGTTGCCCAGAAGGAGAAAGACCAGGAGTCCTCAGACTTATTCACAGAACAGTCGTGACAGTCGTGGCCATCGGTCTAGGAGGGAGCATCCTAGCAAATGCCAGTCTAAAAAGAGACGATCAAGAAGCAGAGATGGTAGTGAATATAGGAGCAAAAGAAGCAGGAGAAGGTCAAGAACCTGTGACACGAGCCTCTCCCTAAAAAGCCAGAGGGGCTCCCATAGTCGTGAGAGCACTACATCCAGAGAGGTAAGCAGATCACGATCACGTAGCAAAGGCCATGGCAAAAGGAGGTCAAGGAGCAGAGACAGTGATTATTACTATAGAAGAGACAACTACCAAAGTAGATACCAGTGGGGTTATGCTTTTTATAGTCGAAAGACAGTTGGAGATGGCTCCTCCTGCAGGAAGAGGACTCAGTCTAAGGCTCACTATTCAAGGCAATCTGCTAGTCCAGAATTCAGGATACAATCTTTTACTGAAAGAACAGACCCACATAGCCAGAGAGGATTGCATGAGAGACATTACTACTACTATGAACGATGCAGATCAAGGAGTCGATCGAGCACCAGGTCAAGAACCCCTTCTGGAGGGACAGACAGGTTGAAAAGTGAAAAGCCTGGTGGAAAGAGGAAGTACAAAACTCGACACTTGGAGAATGCAGTGAAGGAGAGCACCAGTATGGAGAGAGAAAAGGACCCCAAGAAAACTTTCTCTAAGTTCCGTGACTGCTGCAAAAATGAAGACGGCCTTTCAGACAATCGAGCAAGTAGTGAGACAAAACATAAGAAAAAGAAGAAAAAGATGAGAAGTCCAAGTGTGGAGATAGTCTATGAAGGCAAAGTGACAGACACAATGAAACATGCTAAAAAAAAAAAGAAAAAGCATAAGAAGAAACATCGAAAACATCACATGAGTAACTCAGCACATTCTTCTCCAGTGGTTATTACAATTGATAGTGATAGTAGCAAGGAGCCAGAAAGTACTGAATGTGACAGCAGTGTTACTTGGACTGGCACAACTCACTTGAATGAGAGGGAATGTGAGTCTCCATGTTCCTTCCTGGGGATTACAGGATGTGAAGATGTTTACAGAGTGAGTAAGGAAACTAGAGGAGTAGAGAAAAACTACCGTATTCCTACCAGAGGAAGGGACTTAGATGGTGACATTACAAATGCTGGAGCTGAGCTGGTGGAAGCAACAGAAAGAGCTGATCAAAGTGTTGACCTACCTGATACAGCAAGCGATAATATGGAAACTGTAGTTAGTCATAGTCAAGAAGCACAGGCAGCGCCTTCCAGTCAACTGTCTTCCCCCAGGACTTCCTTACTAGGGCATCCAGAGAGACCACCACTGATACTAAGACTGCCAAAGAGACTTGTCAACAGATCTTGTTGGTTTGAGTCCCTTGAAAAAAACATGTAGCATATTTTATGCTGAACAATCCTTAAAATTGTGAATTTGTTTCTAATTATGTTTTTCTCCTATAAGAACGAAGCACCAGGTGTTTTTCTGTGTGTG
>PPHD01029883.1:0-10483 GCA_002909625.1 Bambusicola thoracicus
ATGAAAAGAAGTTATTGCCAGAGGTCCTAACATCACAGAGATCTTTTAGCACTAGCTGTGTACAGGTGCACAACACTGACAACCTCCTGGTCACAAAACACAGCCAGCCCAACAAGGGGGAAGAATGTGCAAAGAGAAGACACAATGAGGAGCAACCGGAGATTACTTTGACTGGTGGTCATGTGAAACCTTGCCTTGGTTTACAAAGTCATGGCTCAGAGAACCTGCCCCAAGAGCTTGGATAGCTTGAACCTCCACACATGGGAGACTGTGAAACTCAATCTGGTAAAACGTCAGAGCACAGCTGGAAATCAGAGCCATTTCAGATGCTGGCAGTTTGCTCAGCTGGCAGAAGGAAAGCCACCACATCATATCTCACTTCCTTGTAGCCTGCAATGACAAACATGATCCGCATCGTTCTGCAAGCATCCTGTCCATCCTCTAGGTCAGGTGAGCAGCTCCTCTACCCTCAGACAAACGTGGACATCACACCCTACCACAAGCCCTAACAGATCTCAGTCATTAACCCACAAACCTCTAGCAGGATTTCAGAAGTCCTACAACATCCCCATGAAGTGGGAGCAGCAAATGTCTTGTTTTGGTAGAGCAAACATTAACAGGCTATTGCTCAAAAGGGAAACTGAAGTTTTGCTCTCTCTTATCTTTTCCGTAGTGTTCCACAGAAGGAGACACAATGTTCAGCTAACCAGGTTTTACTGCGAATCTCAGATTAACACGGCTGAAATGAAGCCATCTGAAGATAGCAGTAACAAATACTGCACATAGAAATGGATCTAAATGAACCTCAGTGCATAAGATACTCAGTTTCTTTTCTACATCCCTTTTTTTCTTTTTCAAGAGAATCTCAGATTTCATTTCTGCAGCCAGCTTCACAGAAACAGGAGTACAAGGCATCACCCCATCACTGGCAGCAACTGGTCTGTGGCAGAATTGGACACTGCAACTTACTGTTCTTCTTATCTTTAAAAGGAGCTGAAAAATAAACAAGCAGCGACTGTGTCAGCTGCCCCGAGCAGCCCTAAGTGCAGGCACGGCAATAAGCACCATGCACACTGCTCACAGGACAAACCATAAATGCACTGCACAGAATTTTGCAGGTAAGCATAACCTTACAGAGCGTGGTAAAGGTCATGGGGAATGACCTTCTGACTCACAACAGCACAGCGAGCAAGCAGTGGGTTTGCTAGGATGGAGGTGGGGCTACTTTGTGAATCGCCCAGAACTTCCACCAGGGAAGCTGTGGATGCCCCATCCCTGCAGGCATTCAAGGCCAGGCTGGATGTGGCTCTGGGCAGCCTGGTCTGGTGGTTGGTGACCCTGCACATAGCAGGCAGGTTGAAACTGGGTGATCTTTGTGGTCCTTTTCAACCCACGCCATTCTATAATTTTATGATTCATTCTATGAAAGAGCAGTACCTTCCTGCAAGGCAAAAAACCAAAACAGTGCAAGTGAAAAAGACACTTAAAATGTATTTTTAATTTTGTAGGCTGCTCAAACTTCGAGAAATTTAGAAAAGAACTATTCTATTTCCACTTCTACAGTGAAGTCCTAACCATAAGGAGACCTAGGATGCATTTTACCAGGAGACTGCAGGGCTGAAGCAGAGGAAAAGCTTGCTCCATATTCAATAATTGCCAGCTCTGGCCTTCTGTTCACTTATCCTGCAGCGTATGCTTCTCCCACTGAACCAGGAAATAGTTCAGCATTTAAAAGCATGAAGACTGAGTCAGAAGACAATAGTTAAATACCAGTTAAACCACATACCGTAGGTCTGTCTTGTAGTAGTGGGAAATGAGTACTGCTTAAGGCGGTTCCAGATATTGCATCCACCTGCAAATATTTGCTGCTGGCTAGAGCTCAACACGTACACTCTCGCTAGCAGTGCCAGTACTTTCTGAAATATTGCAAGCAAGAAAGAAAAAGAAAGTTTGCTTAATATAGAGTACAATAAACTCATTCTATGCTATAATCATCAAAAGCATATATAGTCTGGTTGAGGAGATTTTTTAAAGCAGGTTATACGACTAAGAAGTTAGTTAATGATAACTGCTTCTTTTGTTCCCGAGCATTCTTAAGCTTTCATTTCATGAATATGGAATCTTGTTATTCGCCGCTTTAATGATGAGCTTTTACTTGGAGTGCAAAGCAGAGATCAGAACTCGCAGCGCCGCAGAGGAATTGGGCACGTGCTCACAATAAAAGCACAGAAGCAATTACGCTTTCATTACATAGTCTCAAATCCACATAAAAATACCCCATGTTTAAGACATTCATATTTTAGACCAGCTACCTTCCAGCGATAATGAAAAGCCATTACAACTGGAGAAAGAGACGACAAGGTAAAAACGCACTGATGTGATGCCGGAGGACATTGGCCATTAAAATCTTCTAAAGGAATAGCTAAACACTTTAGAACAATATTTCATCTGTCACTGTTCAGCTGGAAAAGATGCCTTTTTGCAAATGGATTCAAAGCAATTTCTTTTTATACGTCGGCTGCCTGGCTTTTTTATTTCTAAATATCTCCTCCAAATTTTAACATCTTCAAATGAAGGCCATGATAAAAGGCATAGACAAAGGGATTTTTAATAGAGACAAAGGAAAGTATTGTTGAGATTTATTAAGTGCACACAATTACCTGTATTGTCACAGAGATGAAAGGACAAAGAGCCAACAGATCTAATTGCAGATCTTACAGCCTTGCCCTTCTCCACAGCCATATTTTAAGATTGAACTTGAGTTAACACGTTCATAATACCAGTGTCTATGAATGCTTCGCATGAACTTCAAAATAGTTTGTAATGTTTTAATGCAGACATGACATTACATTTAACGTGCGATTGATAACTCGAAAGAACACATTCAGTTTAACAGCGTGCTTTCAGTTTGTTGAAAGAAGAATTTCAGAATTAGTTTGAGGTTCGTTAGAAAAAATAACTGTCCTGTCTATTAGGCACCTCAACAAAAACATCTTCTCTTTTTTAGTTTTTCAGCTCAGAAATACTTCAGAAATTGGATTTCAAACCGCAGAGTCTGAAAGAAGAAAGTATTTTGATTCGGCAGATAGCCATGTTGTCTATCTCCCGCGACAGCACCTCGCTCTCCTTTCTCCAGTGGTTAGATCCATCCATTGGAACCTGAGGCTAACTCGCACGCCAGCTGCATGCCAGCTAGAAAGGCCAGATCCCGACATCAGCTCTGTGCTGCTTATTTCCCCCTGGTGCCCAGCTGTGCAGAGCTACATCGCAGAGGTGAATTCCCCTCACAAAGAATTATGCAAACTGAAATAAAGATGACGAACTTCCTCAAAGAAAGGCCTTGTTTTTTTTTCTCTTGGTTTTGTTGAAGACACATTAGGGACCGTGGGAAGGGAACTGCCTTAAACTATAGACCTATAGAAAGTGAAACTCATTTAATCAGGTACAGTCTACTTCGCAAACAGACATTGCACCGCTATCACGACCAGAAGCAATTATGTTATTTTGTATGGAGCTCTGAGCCTGCTATTGGAAGTGTCTGATCCTGCAATGGAGGTTGAAAGAAAACCAGGATTTAGAAAACGTAATTCACATATCAGAGAAGCCATACGCTGCCAATAATCCCCTAAATCTACATTCTGTTATAAATGGATGGTCATACGTGCAGCATCGAGAAAACATGAGAATGCCTGCGCTTGTTTCCACTGGAGAAAAATAATAAAAGAAAGCTGAATTTCATGTCCTAAAAGGATCCTGCCGATTTAACATCACTCATCCTATTTCCTCCTTGATTATTTATAAGTACATAAAGCTCGTGCAGAACGAGCGAGAACAACTGAGCACAATCACAGAAGAAGGAAAACCCAGGCTGTTGTTAAACTTCCTTACTGACACAACGCAATTTTGCATACGTAGATGTAATGCCTACCACAGGTACCCATGTTTTCCTTTCACGCTGGCTTTCTTAACAGCGTCACAGTTTAATGTTAAAAAGGGCACTGAAACCTTGGCACACCCAATGCTGTGCCAGAAGCACTGGCAAGGCTGAGTCACACAGCTACGCTCTGCTATGGCGAAACCAACGTGCGCATCTTCCACCTGCACTGCAGACGGTGACGGTAAGAGCTCACTGCTTTCTCAGCCAAAGCTATGTCTTGATGTCAGCGAGAGCTGCCAGCACACCAAATGTTGTTTGTGTAGACCGGTGTGCCCCAAGAGCAAGCTGTACCTTTCTTTGGCCACAGCCCCCTGCCCCATCACCTTGGCAGCATCCTCCTGTCTCACAGGGAGAGCAGAGCACTCCCAACCCGATCCTGGGCACCCTCCTGCCCTTTGCTGGGCTCTGGTGAAGCACTGGAACAGGTTGCTCAAGGAGGCTGTGGATGCCCCATCCCTGCAGGCATTCAAGGCCAGGCTGGATGTGGCTCTGGGCAGCCTGGTCTGGTGGTTGGTGACCCTGCACATAGCAGGGGGGTTCAAACTTGATGTTCACTGTGGTCCTTTTCAACCCAGGCCATTCTATGATTCTATAACTCCAGGGACAGAGTCCCTAGAAATTACTATTTGAAAATGAAGACTAAACATCAGGTATGCAGATATAGATGCACCAGTGGTGACCTGCTCATGTGTGTACCTAAGAAAATAAACATGGAAACGTATTAAAACGCTCTAAGCTAACAGAATCAAACCGCATGAGGAAATAACAAGAGCTCAGCTTAAACTGCACCGTAATGGGGAATGAAGAAACAAAAGTCACCCACATTCCTGTGAGAAACACTATCCAGAGTCACCTCCCTCTGCAGAGACAAACCATCAGCAAACAAACAAGAGCTGTGTTGGCATAACTTTGACCAGGGGTCTTCATAGATGTATGGATCATTCCCTGTCTTACCACCCATCTATTAATATGCCCTAAAACAATGAAAGATTCATCTTGATATGCTGTATAAAATAATTCCACTGAACCAGTTAGAGCAGAGGCACCAGAAGATACACTTAAAGCCCTCAGAACATGCCAAGCTAAGCTCCCCAGTAACAGGAATGGGCCGACTTTTCACAAAAGCTGCCTTGCACAAACAACCCCTTTCTAAGGAGCACTCCTGGTGAGGCTTGGCTCAACTCGCAACTCTTTGCAGGCTGGCAGGTAACAAAACCAACCTCTGAGAATATCGCCAAAAGGAAGTGAATAATTAGCTTGAGAAGGCACCTCGTAACAGAGCCATCTGTGTTTTTGATACAGACTACAAAATCCTAACAAGAAAAAGCTCTCAGACACCTATTTCTCACCCCTCGCCTGAGCTGAGGCATCAGAGAGCTGCAGCACCTCCAGGCTCAGGTGAGAGCAACACACAGATCCAGGACCAGAGGCCACCCTCACTCATTCTTCAATGCAGCAGCGTCAAACAAGAGAGCTAAGAGACTGCATCTGCTTACCAGGCTACAATAAACAGACCGTAATTTACAATAAAGCTTCAGACCAAGGGTCAAGTCTTTCCTTGATGATTTTATAGGCTCAGAAGCAGAAGTTCCTTACCTGCAATGAGGGTGGAATTTCACAGAAATTATTCCTTATGCTCTGTCTCTGGCCCATATGGCACCAAGTAAGAAGAAAACAGTACTATGGTATGTAGACGGCACTGTCCTGCACACCACAAAACCAAACCAATCAACCAAAAGACCACAAAATCTTTCCAATAAAGAAAAGAGAAAGCCCCAACATTTTTCAAGAGACGCAACCAAAACATTGCACACACTGAGAACTCATCAGTGACATTCTGGGCATTTCTTTTACTCATTTAGTTCAGTTAAAACTGTATGGATCAGTTAGAAAAGGCAGAAGCACACCAAACAGATGGGAGGTAGAAGAAGACAATGAAAGGGAAGCTAAGAATGAGGGAAACTTCTCGACGTGCCCCAGCACAGGGTTCGTTGCAGATGCAGGCTTTAGTTTTCTTGCCCACAAATGGAGCACGGTTAAGCAAAGACCAGTCACAGCCCCCGCAGGTCTGGTACCCCAGCAGGTGCCAGCGCCGTTCCTACTTCTGGATGTAGCTGTAGTTATAATTTCCACTACTCAGTGACGCAGGTGAAAGCACAGTTTCTTTTTCTTCTGTTACATTTCTCATTTCTGCAGATGGAGACAGAGGCTTTCTTACGCGGCCCGGAGTTCTCAGTGGGAAAAGAGTGACAGCTGCACTACAGGTTTCTAATAACTACAGGTTCTTTCAATTGGCTGGTTCAGGTAGGAAAACAACCATAAAAACATTCAGCGAGGTTCCAAATACAACAGCATCAGACTGTCACTGCTGCAGTTTTGAGTTGCCCTGCCTTCTCCCCCAAGTGCTCACCAACAGCTCAGAAGATAACTAAATGAGCCTTGACTTCATCGATCCAACTCTGTTTTGACCACATGTACGTGTCCGTCCTTTGCTGGATGACAGAAATACCTTTCCCACTTGATCTTGGATTTTCTCCTGGAATTTTGGATTAATAGGGGCCTGTTTAGCCACAGATACATTTGGAAACAGCTGGAAAGCACTCAGAGAACAGCCTTGGTGCAGCTTTCCAGAGCAGTACATCTGTTTTGTTCTTCCCTTCATGCACATGCCCGATCACCTCCTTCCCCACACATAGCTTTCCAACGTTTCGCATTAGCACACGCTCACCTACACTAACTTGCTGTATCCCATCACAATTAAAGTCCTCCTCTGCAGTCATCTCCTGCTGAAATCTAATTTCCTACTGATGGTTCTATTTAAGGCAAGGTTCTCTTTCTCTAGCAGTAGGCCCTTTCTGATGGAGAAAAATCAGCTAGCTCCTCCTATCCTCCCAGTGACCTTTAAAGACGTTCATGGTACTATTTACATTCAAATTTCGGAGTCTGACAAAAAGCAGTCACATCAGGCTAGCAACCAGCTGTGCAGCAACTGACTGTTTCAATGGCTTTTCTCTCCTTTGCTCACAGAAAGAATTTTTCTTTTAAATAAGCAAGGAAGCAAGAAAAAAAACCAGATTTGAGATGGGTTTCCTACCTAAAATCATCAAATTCCCAGTTCCCAATCACTCTATGATATTGCCGAAATACTCATCCTATCATACGCTGCAATTCTACTAGGGAGATGGAGGTGCACAAATTCAAATGGTATGGATCAGTAAAATCCAGTCCTGCACAGTAAGCAACCAAAACATTTAAAACAGTAGCAATTTCTCTCTCATATTTGGTAACTCCAACCAAAAAAATTTACATGCCATGAAAATCCTCAACAAAGACTGGCATGTTGCTCACATAATTGAGGAAGTACTAATAATAGCGTGGCTGTTTGCACAGACAACATTTCCAGTGTGGGCCTGAACTCAGATCTCAAATACGCAGAAGATATTTTGTTGTGTGTTGCTGGCTGGAGACTAAAACCCAAGCACTGGAATCCAATTGAGCGTGCTGCAATATGCAGGCCCTGTGCATACCCATGCCGCGTGGAAAACAGCACCTTTATCATGTGCTACGGAAGGTGTTCGCACTGTCTGTTCTTGTTCTGAGCGTACAGAAGCTCTTGAAACAAACCTATACTGTGGCTTAGTACAAGAATGGAAGTGCATTTCAGCATCAACCATCATTCAGCACAGAAAACAACTTGTCCTGACAGATAAGAAGTACATTTCCAAGCTCCTCTGACACGAGTGAACACAGTTCACAGCCACAGCTTCTCATTGTGCTCTACACAGCCTGGCTCCAGGCATGCTCAGGTCTCCAGATCAGGGATGCGCAGAGCTGTGTTGCTAACGGTTGTTGTTAAAGGTTTTACTTTGGAACTCTGTCCACAGCAGCAGGTAGGCAGCATCACACTTCTCAAGCTTTAATCTTTTTCAAAGCTCAAAACGAGCCATGGGTAAATCTATGACAAAGTGTTGGCTAAAAATTTTCCATAAACAGCACTTATTTTAACATTCTTTTTTCTTTCACGTGATGAGGATTACTTAGAATAATTTTACAAAAACTAAAACGTAGATTTCCATCTAAGAGAAGAATCAACAGGGATGACTAACAGTGACCAATATACAGCAGAAAGAAACTGATGTGCAACACATACATAGTAAGTGCACATTTCAATACAATGGCGCTTCATTTAAACCCCTCAGCTGGAAATTCAGATCAGCCATTAAATGATAATCCTATGCAATGGACTCACACTGCATCACTGAGAGTTTCTGCGCAGGGAAAACGCTATAAGAACAGGCCGTCGAGGCCTGCATAAAAGGCATTATAACTCCAAACAAACAAAACACAAGAATACTGGAGCTTAAAAGTCTACTGCTTTTGAGCAGTGGATGTTATGTTGCCATATTTTCAAATCACTAGCTCCCACAAAAGCACAAAGCAAGGTTCTTTTCTTTTGCTTTTATTTTTAAGGAATTCCAACCTTGACCATTATTTTGTAACTTGTTAAGAAAGAAAAAAATAGGGAAGATGCTTATCTTTCAGTAAAAGACACCACAGAAAGATCATATGCCTGTCACACCACCGAGGAGCTGCTGTGACACAGCCGTTCCACAGCGCGGGACGTTTCCTGGCCCTTGCGTGTGCTGGGCTGACAATGCTGTCTGTGTTAGGAGAGCTGTACCCACACCAACCCCACCACTGTCATCTGAGGAAACGCAGAGGCCAGATCCAGCTGAGCCACCCGACTCGCTGCCTTTCCTCTCGTGGGCTGTAGACAAGGGGCAGTAGTTCTTAGTGGCAACGCGTGAAGCCTGCTCATAACATGTGCCTGATGGTCCCACCAGCTGCTGCCTTCCTCAGCCATCAGCTGGGTAACTCCCTAAGTAGCCCCAGGCCACATCCCCACACCTGCACACACACCACACCATGAATGACATCAGCCAGCTCTGACACCTGCCTCAACCTGTGCCAAGAATCCAACCACATGGAGAAAAACTGTTCTTTATTAGATGCCATCCTGACTTTCAGAGGACAAGACCGCATGAACACCACTCGGATGGAATGGGCAGCAAGAGCAACCACACGTCGAGCAATCAGTCCCTCCAAAGCTTTGTTCTGCACCCTTATTGCTGGCATGAGTGGATTATGCTAGTCTAACACGCATTTTTTCCACACACATCACCCCTCTCGAACCACAAGTGTCAAACTGAAATTAAGCTAATTCAAACAAGTGAATGATTTTTCACAACCATGCCATCAGCAAGGACTCAGTTCCTACCCCTAAGGGACTTTTTTCTCTCATCTCTCTCAGGAGATCAAGCCGTCGCTCCTAAGGATGAAAACTTCCCAAGGTGCTGACCAGCATCAAGAGGGCAGGTCTGGCAAGAGGACTCCTGGCACGAGCCTTCATGTTCACAGGTATGCCTAACATCATAAGCAAGGCTGTCAAAACCTGTCGTCTTCAGCACTGTAAGACCACAACAGAGGGATTTCCAGGCTTGGCGCAATAGCAAAGCAGAGAGAACTACAGCATTCCATCATCTAGGTGACTACAGAGCAAGGTGCCCAAGCTGAAAGAAACGCAAGAAGGAAGCGATGATTTAGGATACACACCGCCTGTAATCATGAAGTGGTACCAATGTGAGATGGGGAAAAAGCAGCTAAAATATAGCAACGGTATAATCCTGTTCTGCGACTGTCAGGGTGGGACTGAAATATAAGCCGGGGGGAACTGTCAGCACAGATTACCAAGCACTCTGGTCCATACCCACATGTGCTCACGCTTCCGTAGGAGAAGCTGTTGAGGCAGAGCAGCCCAGCCAGTATTTCTGGAAGCGAAAGTTCAGCGATCCCTGAAACATTAGAGTTTGCGGCGGTCACGGTGCGTACCTGTGCCAACGTTAGAAAGTCATCAGCCAGGAGGAGCGCGGGGTGAAAGTTTGTGCCAACCCACGATGGGCGCGTCTCCTGGCAAGGGGCTACGGCTTACATCACCAAAAGGTGCTCCTGGAAGAACGGCCGGTGAGTGCTCCAGCACCGAGGGAGGAGGCCTGAAGCACAGCCGTGCTGAGGGAGGCCTCTGACTGACCCGCAGCCCGATGCTGCCAGGTCCACTGCCTCCGCGCCCCGGCGCGATTTTACTGCGAAATACCCCCAGATCGCAGCCGAAAGCCACAGTCCAGCGGGCGATGAGCATCACCGGCACGAGAGAAGAGCAAACAACACCGCTAATTAACCGGCGGGCTCGCGACAGGAGCAGGCTACAATACCGAGCGAGAGGACGGGAGCCGTCCCCGCTTTCCGTAACGCAGCTGCAGGGGAGGCGGACGCCCGCGGCACGCTCCGCTCAGGCTGCTCCGCCGGCTCCCGCTTCCTCCGCGTCCCCCTCCGGTGCGGACGAGCGGCCGCCCCTCGGAGCGACGCCGGGCGGGGCTCGGACCCCGCGGGGAGGCCGCCGCCGGCCCCAGGTGAGCGCCGACCCGCGCCGCGGCGCCCCCCGGCCTCTCCGCGGGCGGCCTCGGAGGGACAAAGCCCGAGCCGCCCGCC
>PPHD01029884.1:0-10483 GCA_002909625.1 Bambusicola thoracicus
TAAAAAGAAAAAGAAAAAAAGAAAAAGGAACAAGAAAAAAAAAAGTTCCTTGTTTGGCATAAAAGTAGATAAGAGAGGAAGTGTTTTGGGGCCAAGGCTATCTCTTTCTTTCATAACTGGGGGTCCTTTAGTGCATTAATTACATATGGAAGAAGGAATGAGCTGTATACTTGAACAAGAAAGTGAATTTGAAGTTGTAACTAAGGGACAGAAAATAAAAATTACCTTTGCAAAGAGAATGGGTACACAACTTCAGCTCATGTTTTTCATAGACTGTCAGCCCGAAGAGACAAACAGAAGGGCAGATCCTGGCAAATAAGAGAGCCAGATTGGTGGCAGATAGAGTAGCCTGATTTAATGTTGCAGGAAGATCAAAACAGAAATTTTAGCATCAAAGAAAGGAAGAGGGCTGTAAGAGCTCAGTGCTCACAAGTAGCACTTACCAGAGGTATCATATAAAATTAACTCTGCTGTCATTTTTTCTATTGGAAAGAAAGGAGGTGAAGGCCATGACCTATGGAGCAGGGGTCAGATGTTACAGACCATCAGACAATGGAAGTGACAACAGGGAATGTTTTTTCTCTGAAACGTTAACAGATGGTAGCTAATCTCAGTCAGAGGAGAGGGCACGACCACCAAACCTACACATGCTTCCTGAACCTGACACTCAGATATTATCAAGGGAAAAGACTATTTTTACGACTGTTACATGAGAGACTGTGCAGTGCAACCTGTGCAGTTAATGACAGCACTGTGCTGATTTGGGACAGAATTGGCCAAGATCAGTCATAAAATATGTATTTGCCTTTTAACTGTTTGTCCACAGAAGATTAATCCAAAATAACTTGAAAATTGCTTTCTTAATGGGAATTTTTCCTCCCCACCCTTCTTCTGGTTTTGAAAATGACTATTTTGATTTAGAAGAAAGAACAGAGGAAGGGTTGATGTGAACTGGCATATCAATGCTGGTGTCTGTTCAGGTGATGTGCTTCATAGTAGAGAAGTGGTAGAAATTCTGCTGTTTGCATTCAGCTGAAAATTTGCTGGCAGATTTACTGGGAAATCTCTGCTATAGTTCAACCGAGGTAGGATGCTAGTGTATTTCCATACCTGCAACAGAAGCAAGGATCAGACACAGGGACATATGGGTGGTGATTTCAGTGGCTACAGAGCAGCACCTATTCAAAGCATTAGGGCACAGACCTGAGAATTGAAACCTAAACGTTTTTTGTGGTGCTCATCACTACATGGTCTGTGCTTAATCTTGACTGAATTATATTTTCACCATTCTTATGCTGTTCTGTCTGGGAAAGACAGGACACTTAGGCACCTGTAATGGTTATGGTCTGATTTAAAGTTATCGGTTCAGCTAGAAACAGGGAGCAGTACAGCATGCTTTTCTTAAAATGACCTGCTGTGCAATGCCTGTGTGATTTTATCTACAAGTATTATAATTTTATGCGCCTGCCATATGAGAGTTCCAGCTTTGAACTGTGGAAGGAAGAGCTGGAACACAGGTCACGAGAGGTGCAGGCATAGTACTTAAAAGTAACAAATCCACCTTACTGTGTCACACCCCCAGGATATTCTGTCATATGCTGTTTTCCAGTCTATTTAATGGGTACCTCAGCCAGTCTGTAACGAAGCAAGGTTAAGAACACAGCAGAAAGATAAGTTCTACCCACGCTATGAAACCTCTCTGATGTTGCCTTGGGATAAGCTCTGCTTCACCCTCTCAGCACTGTTAATGATCACATTGCAAAGTGTTTTTCTTGTGCTAAATATGCTCAGCTAACACAGGAAACAGAATACACACTGCTTGTAAAGAGCCCTTTCACAGAACTTACTAGTCTTGAAATTACCTTCAGAACTTGGGTCTGTTGAGCCTGGGGTATCTTTCTGGTTTCTTTCAGACACTGAATCATTACTGTGTGAGATGGACTTCGGAGGGCAAGCAGTCCTTTTAAAAAGATACTGGTTTGCCCTACACTGGCAGCTATCTATAAGGAAAGTGCCAGGAAGTGACATTATTTTATAACTGTAGCAGCAGAGCAGAGCTGGTTGGATTTCAAAGCTTCAGTGAAAACTTTCTTCAGAATTTCAGACTGTGCTGAACAACAGATTCAGATATTTTAACTAAAATGTTTCTGAAAATAACAAAACTTACCTATTCAGAGATCTGGATGTGAAGTCTCAAATTCTGATAGGGGGAAAAAGAGTGATGACATTTTCTTTCCAGTTTTATATCAGACCCAGCAATAAACCTTGCTAATATGGTTCCTATATAAACCAAATAGAATGTAATAGAATTAAACTGTACATAGTTCCTAGGTAGAAAGTGCAAGAGACTAATGTAAGTACTACTAGCATTGTTCAAATATGCACAAGGCAGAAAGTTAAAGAACAGCAGAAGAATAATAAAATGCAGGGGGAAGGTATAGTTTGTATGCTGTAAAACAGGTAAGGAAGCTGTCTTGGTGTATCAGGGAAGGTTCGCACTTCAACAGCAAACTGTCTGTAGTCATGGGCAAGGAAAGAACTCAGGAAAGGTTTGGAGCTTTTGAAACAGGTCCAGAGAAGCACCTTTGACAGGCTGAGGGAGCTGGGCTAGTTCAGCCTGGAGAAAAGAAGGCTCAGGAGTGACCTGATAGTGGCCTTTCCCTCACTAAAAGGGAGCTTATAAGCAGAAGGAAATCAACTTTTCACATGGTCTGATAGTGATAGGACAAGGGGGAATGGTTTTAAACTAAAAGAGGGGAGATGTAGATTAGATATAGATTAGATATTGGGGGAAATTTTTCACTCAGGGAGTGGTGAGATTCTGGGAAGTTGCCCTGAGTAGTAGTGGATGCCCCACCCCTTGGAGGTGTTCAAGGCCAGGTTGGATAGGGCTCTGGGCAACCTGATCTAGTGTTTGATTAAGTGGTTGACAACCCTGCCTGCAGCAGGAGGGTTGGAACTAAATGATCTGTGAGGTCCCTTCTAACCATTCTATGATTCTCTGAAAGTAGCTCAAGGTGCTCACTAGTTTGCAGAACAACAGTCACAGTGCCCAAAATGCCAGCGTGTACTACATGAAAGGTGCTATGGGGCAAGGGAAAGGAGGCCTATTAACCTAGAGAGTCATGAGGACAAGAGGAAAGGTGCAAGAGATGGGTTTGGAGAAGGAGGAAGTGCTTGGTACTGATGACTGTTGGGCTGGAGAGACCACTGGCTCTGTCAGCTGACAGACTTAGTTGGCTTTGGGTTCAGCTCCTTGCTCTGCCAGAGTTTCTGGGTGCAACTGGGCAAGCAGCTCACTGCCAGGGTCTTCTCTGCCTGCAGGATAGAAATAACTATTTGTTTATCTCCTCAGTTGATGTATGGCATGGGCTGGGCTTTACTCTCTGTCTCTCTGCACCTAATGCAGCAGAACCAGGAATGCAATGAAGAGCTCAATGGCAGCTGCAAAGTCCTGGTGGAGGAGGAAGAGGACCGCTTTCAACTTTCCCAGTCCATCACTGTGATTACAAATGACAGATGTAATCAGGCCTTTGGTTTTGTTGTGCTTTTATATCTGTGGAAAATGTCATCAGCTGCCCTCAGCCCCCTACCCAACCAAAGTTGAAGATTTCATCAGGTTGGGGCAAAGGGTAAGAGGTGGGGAGAGAGAAATGGATTGAAACATGCATAATTCCTAGAAATGCTTTGTGTCAATTGCAAAGATTCACCTGGGAACAGAGCTAGTCCACTGACCAACACATTTCTTTTGTAAAAGGAAGTAACTGAAATCTTCCTCTTTTTTCTCTTCATCTCTAGCAGCAGTCCATACCTATGTTTTCTTCCCCAGTCATGCCTGTAAGTTCAGTCAACTGAAATGGTTTAAATTCAGACATGAATGGGGCAAGTTATGTTGCTCTAATAGGACACTGAGACAAAATGTGACCCTCAGTGATGTAACCATAAGATTTATTTCAGTTCTGTACTGGTCTGTGAAGGACAGCAAGAAAGAAGGTAATACTTACCCACTTTGGTAGAAAAATGAAGGGCAGCAGACAAACCGATACAACATTTCTCTAAAGCTCTATCACAGACCCATAGCTAAATCTGAAGAAAGATTTTTCTTCTACCACAAATTTTACAAATGTCTGAAACTGCACTTCTAGAACATTGGTGCTGTTGGACTTCAAGAGCAGAAAAACAGACTCAAACCTTGAAATAGTTCAGCACCGTTACTTAAAATCCCTTTAAATGCTAACCATCATCTATTTTAAATTTTAAAAACATATTTTCTGATCATGATTCAGTTTCAGGATTAACTTCAACCACTGATTTTTTTTTTGTTTAA
Organism: Bambusicola thoracicus; assembly: GCA_002909625.1. Classification (NCBI taxonomy): domain Eukaryota; kingdom Metazoa; phylum Chordata; class Aves; order Galliformes; family Phasianidae; genus Bambusicola; species Bambusicola thoracicus. Next base: position 4,328 of record PPHD01029884.1, read on the forward strand.
GCCTTTATGTGTTTATGGCATATTGCTTGTGATGACAATCTCACTTTTAACAGCAGCATCTCTGCTTCAGAACCAGGTCTACCTTCTCCTTTCACTGAACTCAGCACTAATTTGAAAAATTGTTTGTGTTAAAACAGCCAAGAAGCAATCATATTTCTGAAAAAATATATATATTTTTAAAAATGAATACATACACATATATAATCCTGGCACTGTTCACAGTAGTTTTATCACTTCATAGCCTCTGCTGAGAGAAAAAGGCTGTGAAGCAGGAAGCCTTTATCTAGTTTCTCTTTGCTGAACTCCTAGTGTTTGTCTTTGAAATTTCTTATTTTTCACTGGGGGAAGCACTGGCAGAGTGCCCCACTGTCTGAGATCAGTGAAGTTAGGTTTTAATTCCTTATACCTATAAAATCACCTAATGTTCACAGTTTGACCTGTGTGGCTAATTTGATGCTTGTGTCACAGAATGTGAAATCTGCCCTTCCTCTGATGAGAGTCAGGAAAAATAATAATAATAATAATAATAAAACAACAATAAGATAAACAACAATAATAAACAAAAAAACAGACAAGTAGCAAATGAGCAATCTGAAAAGGCTTCCTGGACACATCTTTGCTTGCTGCAGATCTATATTTCCCAGTTCGCTGCTCTCTGCTGCCCTTGTGCCGTTTGTCACTGCCTCACTCCTGCACAAAGCCACAAAAATAAAAATAATTTTTAAAAAGCAGCAACAGTAAATAAGAGGGTTCCAAACCTTCAATTTTTTTCTTCCACTCATAGGAAATGTGATAGGCTTTGTCAAGCCTGGTGCAAGGGCGGTTAGCAGTGCAGGCAGGGTTCCTCAAAAAAATGTCTAGCATTTAAAGACAGGGATTTCTAAACATTGCTGAGGTGAAGACAAAATTCTAGGCAATTTTAAAAATCTTCTGTACTGTTTGGTGCTGAAACCAAAATGAGTAACAGTGGTACTGATTTGCTTTTTAGCAGGAGCCAGGAGCCAGCTAAGGCCTGGGCCACACAGTGGTATCTGTTAATAGATCTGCCCCAAGATGGGCAGAAGACAACAGAGAAGATAGAAGACTAGGATGGAAAATAGCAGCAACAGAGGATGGAATTGTCTCCTTAAGCTTGCATAGCAAGCCAGATGTGGAGGAGGAAGGAGATACTGGCTTTGTGATTATCTAACCAAACTTTTTCATCTAGGCCAGAGAGCAAATCTTCAGTAAGTACATAACCATGGAAACAGGGATCCACAGTGGTTAAAAAAGCTCTTCTTTTTTAACATTTTGAATCTAAAATATAACTCTGCAATTACTTGAAAATTACTGTGGTCATTAGATTCAAAAGCATTTAGGGAATGTAAAAGTAAAAGACCATGTATCATCTATGTGTCAGATGTTCCTCATAGTTTTAGGAAAGTAAACATTTATTGAAAAATAATACATACAAGGGTATGTATAATACACATGGGATTGTAAAATCTTCAACTCCCAAAGATTATAATACAGAAAATTTCAAAGTTCTGTAATAAGTATATATTATCTGGTTTTTTTTATGGCTTGTGATAAATTGATACTTAAGTCTTTACTATAGGTGCCTCATACATTAAAAACTAAATATAAACAGCATTTATATTTAGAGGACTATTCTCCATTTGAGTCTCTAGAATTATCAGAGATACAATGATTTAGTTCTCATGTGGATAAAAAAAAATATTATTTCCCTTTAGAATTATGAAGCAGTTTTTAAGTTATATGATGCAAACATGAAGGCAAATCTAGTCAGGTTTCTGCCCTCAGGGGTGGCAAACACTCTGCTCTTATTAAATATGTCATCTAAAGACAGTGAGCAGAAATGTACTTCTGTAAATGATTACACTGAACGTCTCTTGATCTGAACACCAGTGACTGCTAATTTCTGCAGAGAATTGCCATTTTCATGCATTTTCTAGAACATCTAAAACGGGGCATAATAACTGGTTGAAGAAAGTATATTGCTTCTTTAGCTGTATCTTCTCTTAGATGTAAGTATGTATGCAGATTTGGAAAACTAAAATTGTGGAACTGCTCAATTCACATTCAAGCTATGCCTTCTTGTTGATTTTAGCAATATTTCTAGAGTTGCTTTGGCAAACTATAAAGCACCAAATACCTTGATAAAATTTGACAAAATTCAGCGTTAATAATTTCAAATAGAATCCGTGCTCATCTGCAGTGGGGGAAGATGTCACTGTGAGCAAGTCACCAAAGAGCATATCAGACTCTTTGATTGACCTTATCACTGTGAAGCCTTGGGAGACCTGAGTGTAAGACAGAGTAAACGGTGTCTGCATCTAAGGGTAAACAGGTTCTTTTGAACGCACTGTTAGTCTTGTCACACTTGAGAAATCTTTCATTCTTCATCACTGTTGTTTGGAAGAAGCTAGGACTAATTAACTGATTAGAGGAATTGTTAGAGGAACAGAAACTTCTGGACTGTAAGTGAGTGGTATATAAGATGTATGTTGAACACAGTAAGGCGGAACTATTCTGATGCTACAAGAAACTGACAGAGCACTCTGGCTCGACTGAGCACCCACTGCAATTCAGATTTATCCTCTATGAATAATTTCATTGAAGGAAATGGTGACAGCACCTGCAAGTAATCAGGAAAGTACTCTGATTCATTCTGTAATTTCTTCAGTGCAGTGTGAGACACTTCTTAGTGCTTCTTCCGTCCTCATCTTCAGTGTACTGTGGAACACACTGTACTGAGGAGTTTGATAGTGCTGGGCAGATGGAAGAATGGAGATATCCTTGGGCTCTTCAGTTTCTACCTTCCTATGAACATTTGCTTTATTCTCACATACCAGCTCTTTCTCAACATGTTTTAGACTAGAAACAATTTTCTTTTTCAGGGGCAGAGAAAGAATCACTTTTTTTTTTTTTTTTTTTTTTTTTTTCCAGACAAGACCTGGCAAGTGAGTTTGCATTGCTAGTCAAAGAAAAGGCATTAAAAAATTAACGTAGAATCTGTGTTTAGCAAAGTAATTTGCATAAGCTGTACACTTAGTTCTTTGAGTAGGAACAGTTCTAACCTATGACAAATTCTTCTGTCCAGGCTGTCTTCCAAAATCATTTCAATCTACCCTGGCAAAAGAATTAAGTCTGAGTTCTTCACCAATTAACAGCATTCAGGAGAAGGGCCCCAAGTGAAATGCTGACACACTTCATACATACTTTATTTGTTTTGTGAAAGGAGATACTGACTTCATTTGATGGTGCCTCCTGCTCCATTACGCTGTGCAAAATTTTAAGTGAGGAAACAAAATTGGTACAGTCATGTCTTGTTTAGATTCCGAGTTAATAGAACACTGCAGTTTTCCCCATTAAAAAAAAAAAAAAAAAAAAGGCATTATATTAGGAATTTCTTATCTTTGAATAACTTTGATAAACAGGAAAATGATTCAAACCAAGACAGTTCATCAGTGAATATGAACTGACAATCACTATTTTTATGAAGCATTATGGATTACTATAGCTGTGACATATCTTTTGGAAGCACCAGAATATATGCCAGTGTCTCTTTTACAGGAAACTGAAAACTACCGGAAAGGAAAGCCAGGAAATGTAGGTGTCATGATAACTCTAGAGTTTTTATAGAAGGTCCCATGAGGAAGTTTTTCATGCTAGTCCATTAAAGGATTCAGAGCTTTTAAGCATCCAAAGTGTTCAATGAAATGCAGAATCCAGAAAGGCTCACAGAAAATAGCACTTGTGGAGAGTCTGGCATATCAAAACATGGAAAAAACTATGGGAGACATATAGGTAATCACCAGTACACAGGAAATGGTGTAATGCTAGACTCTTACATGAAAGCAACCCTGCTAGTACTTCCCACCAATGAAGGCTCTCCTCTGGAGCCCTGAGCATGAGCCAAGACAGCATTCCACAAGAGGGACAACCTGGGCTGGGTTTGGATTCAGTTCCTGTTGTATGGTGCTGTGATTTTCCATCTTCTAGCAGAACATCCTACCACAGAGTTACATGTAAAAAGCTCTTTTTTTCCAAAGGTAGTGATTCAAATATTCACCCTCTGCTTTGGAGATAGGAATGTGCAACTTCCTGAGATGAAAAGAGATCTGAACCTGGCTCTTAACAATTTCATGAAAGTGCCTAGTATGAGATAAGGAGAGAAACTGCTTTTCTGGCTTGTCTGTATGGAGCCTCAGCTAGGAATTGTGCTTTGAAACATTGATTTGATTCAACTTTACAGCTGAACTACATAGAGAACACCTGTGCAATGCAGTATGTCTAGTCAGGGAATGGAGTGAAGCACGTCTGTCCTGCCATAGATGTTCAGATGCTTAGTGAGCTGTAGGAAAACGCTTGGGAGAGGCAGCAAAGGCATTTAGGCAGTTTAAGGAATTCAAGGAATCCCAGTCTCTGTCCAAGACTTTCCTCCTTTCTCCTTTGTAATGAGTACAGGAAGGTAAAAAAGGAAGAACAGGAGGATTTTTTTTTTTCAGGCATTCCTAAAGCATTCCTCTCATCAGGCCTCAATCTGGTTGCTTGATGCAGCCCTCAGTAAGCCATTTCACTGCGAAGCAGGAATGTACTGATTCTGCAGGCCATGGTTTTCCCCAGCAAATAAACTAACAAATTCAATCAACATTCTTTGTAAATCTTTATCTTTGCCTTGGGAGGAGGAATTTCAAGTCCCTTTTCTGTGAAGCCTAAATGTGAAGTTTCTACAAGCACAAATGTTCCAGTATTTTCCCTTCTTGAATACAGAAGACAATTCCATCTTTTTTTCTTTTTTTTTTATCCATACAATATTGACTCTGTTGATCACTAGTCACATGTTATCATAAGAAAAACACCATGAATGCTTACATGTTCCTGTGCTATCGGCCACGTGCTCCACAAATGGGAAACAAATTGTCCAATGAAACACAGCTTGCCTCAACACTATACATATGAAGCAGATGCAAGCAGAATGCCTTAGGGAAATAAGAAACACAATGTATGTGATGTAAAAGGTTTACAGCTCTAGAATATACTTTTGAAAATCTAATGAATATCTCCAGCACACACACAATTCATATACAAAACAGACCATGCACCAGAATAAAAAAGTGCAGATAATCTCTGAAGAGACCAAAGAAAGAATTATACTGACATCATCTGTAATCATACAACCTCAGCATTTGGCTTATCAAAGTGTTTCCAAACTCAGGATTTTCTGTGAAAAAGAAATGGTACATGGAGATTCTTTCTTAATTTTGTACCTTCTGTTTGCTGCTCAAATAAACTTGTATGCTGGGCTTGGGGTTTTTCTGTGTTTTGCTTTCTAAGATGCTAATAGAGCTCAGCCTGACTTAGGCAACTGATTAAAAATTCAGTGTTGTTGCCACAGGGCTGGAAAAGGACCATTTAAACAGGCACTAGTTCAAGTGACTAAAAAATACAGGCTTTTACATGGTGACTTTTGAGAAGATCTTTTTTCCTGATCATACCTTATGTTTAGATCCAGTGCAAAGAATATTTAGAAGAAAAAAAAAAAAAGGAGGAGGGAGACAGAAAAAAATCTTTCAGGCTTAGTCTTATAAAGATGCTTTTCTTCATGGACCTCCCTGGTTATTTCACAATTAGAGCTGTTGGAAAAAACTCTCTTTGATAGAAAGTTTCCACCAAAAGTTGAGGTGGCAAAGGTCAGGCTATAGATGAGATCAGGAGCTCAGGTGGGTCTAGGGTTTGAACATATAGGGGTAAATAAGCTAGCTTTGAAAACTAGGGAAAGAGAATGACATCTCAACATTTTATGGCCAGCTGTGCAAACATAAAGAAAGGAATAATAAATAGTACAAAAAACACAGAGAAAGGAACAATACAAGATAAATAACTGTGACCGGTTTCAATGCACTGTAAAGAGGTCAGACTGAGGAAGACGTCGAGCCTTTGCAAGGAAGACTTCTGACTTCATCCTCACGACCACCAGAGGGAGACCCCTATTACAGACAGCGCATGCACCAGGGGAGGGACAGTATGTAAATGAGTTTCTGGAAGAACAATGGATACGTGAATGGGTTCCAAGAATTTCTGCTGAATATGTATGGCTTTGGCTTATAAATTTGTAGTGCTGCTTCTGGCTGGTGTGCAGGTTTGGTGGAG
>PPHD01029885.1:0-10483 GCA_002909625.1 Bambusicola thoracicus
AGCAGGAATGATAACAATACCCAAAAAGGCTTCTAGGGACTCGAAGAGGCTCTTGGGGAACGTAGTTCTTCTTCTCTTCAGGTACCCAGAACTAAAGCTTTGCTCCCAGTACACTGCATGATGTTGTGATGTGGAATACTGATAACCAAAAATCATAAAACCATGACGTAGGAATAATGCACATTGCCATGCTATGTTCAGACTTTAATTGATCTGTTATCTGCTGTCACAGAGTCAACACAGGAAGTCTCACCAAGGCTGGCAGCAGGGTGTGGAGCAAGACTGTGACCTCCTAAAGAGGTAACTATTTTGTTTTCAGGGTCATGTACTTCAACCTTGCATTCGGCTCTTGCAGTTCACTAGCACACTTGAGTACTTACAAATAACAGAATGTTTACTGGACTCCAAAGTGTCATCTGTGTAAATCACAGCATAAAGTGCAACAGACCTGTTATTCATTCTTTTTATGGACAGGTTGACTTTGGTAAATTGAGTCTTTAATCCTCAACTATGTTTAAAAACTGTTAGCAGTAATGACTTCTTCAGAAAGTGAAAATTAGCTTCTCATGCGGAAACTGAGCTCAGACCTTAGAAAGATATTTTTTTGTTTTCCTTGAGAACTTAGAGTTGGTCAAATCCATGGGCTTTTTTATGACATGAACCTTTAAGAGATCTTTCATTTTGCTTTCATAATTTGTCATGCAACTTTTCTCTAAGCAATTGCTGGTTCTGAAGCAAAACAAAGAGCATATGTTACTGCCAATACTCAAAGCTGTACTTCCAGGGAGGAAAGCCAAAGCACCCCTGGCCATCAAGGTAAGACTGGAAGCTGGCAGCCCGGGACTCCCGTCAATCTTTTGCCTGTTGTTTTGATGCTGAGAAGAAATCTTGCAGTTGGGCATGATGCAGACTGTTTACAGAAATCATAGATAAAAGCTTTACTGCTTTTTAGCTGAGGGAGCCCTCTGAAGAAGTTTTTTCATAGACTTGAGTGGGTATAATTAATATAATTTCTTAAGTATATTTATCTATAACCAAAGAACCACAGAACTGTAGAATCACTCAGGTTGGAAAAGATCATTAGGATCATCTAGTCCAACATTTGCCCCATCACTACTGCGCCCACTAAACCATGTCCTTCAGTTCCACATTGCACCAGCACAGCAGGAATACGGATCCAGAAATGGAGAGGCCCAGTCCTGCAAATGGCACAACCACCAGGACCTACCCATCAGTGCCACAAAGTCACCAAGAGCACATGCATGACCACAGGGACAGAGGTCAGAACCAACGGAACTGACTTGTCTCACAGGGTGGCACAGAAGGAGCACCACATCCACAGGCCATGTCACCTGGTATTCTTTTTGAGAATTCTTCAGGGAAGGTCCTGCCTGCCTTGTAAAGGGAGACCCTTTGAGTTCAGTTCAGTGGGGCTGGGGTGTCTGTGACATCGCAGTGTGTCACAGTGTAGGGCTGGCATTGAAGCCATCACCAGGCAACACTGCTCCACTTTGGCCTGGGCCAGTGATGAGTGCAGCAGCAAGGAGGAGGGCTGTGCTGGGCTGGTTGTTAAGCACTGGAATAGATCCCCCAGAGAGGTGGCTGAGTCACCATCCCTGGACGTGTTTAAAAACCATTTGGATGTGGTGCTCAGGGACATGATTTAGCAGAGGGTCGTCAGTTAGGGTAGTATGGTTAGAATGTGGTTGGACTCAATGATCTCTAAGGTCTTTTCCAACCTGAGAATTCTATGATTCTATGATTCCTGCTTGCAGTTATACATCAGAATGCTGCCAGTTCTGTCATGATGTGGAAATTGACCAGAGTCCTTCTCAACTTCTCAAGAATCTTGGCAAAATTATGTTAAAATTGAGATTAGATGTTCTCCAAACATCTTCTGTACCAGTAGTTTTTAATATGTGGCCCATCCTTTCTTTTGCAAAAGCTTGTTTTGCAGCAAAATGGCCACAATAGCACCCCACATGTGCCATGTACCAGAGTACTAGCAGATGTACTGCAAGTGTCCTATGCTTAGCAGCCAACTGCACACAGGTTTTACAGACAGACCTGCTGAGAGGTGTGCAGTTAATCTTGGCTGCAGTAGCTTGATTTCCTGGGCTATATTAAAAAGAGTGTGGCCAGCAGGTTGATAGAGATGAACCTTCCCCCCCTAGTGTGCCCTGGTGGGGCCATATCTGGAGTACCATGTACAGTTCTGGGCTCCCCAGTTAAAGAAAGACAGGGAATTACTGAAGAGAGTCTTGTGGAAGGCTACAAAGATGCATAGGGGCCTTAAGTATCTCCCCTCTGGGGAAGGGCTGAGAGACCTGGAGCACCAGGTCTTGGGTACCTTCAGAGATGGGGCACCCACAGCTCTCTGGGCACACTGCGTCAGGGCCTCACCACTCTGAGTAAAGAGTTTCTGTGTAATTTCTTACCTTAATCTCCTCTCTCTTAGTTTAAAGACATTCCCCCTTGCCCTATTACTATCTGTCCATGTAAAAGGTCACTCTCCCTCCTGCTTATAAGCTCCTTTTAGATGCTTGGAAGGCTGCAGTGAGGTCCCCTGAAGCCTTCTCTCCTCCAGACTGAATAAGACAGCTCCCTCAGACTGTCTTCATGGGAGAGGTGCTCCAGCCCTCTGAGCACTTCATGGGCTCTCCTAGACCTGCTGGAGGCCCCAGGCCTGGATGCAGTACTGCAGATGCAGCCTCACAAAGGCAAAACAGAGGGGGACAATCCCCTCCTTGTCCCAGTGTCACCCCTCTGTTGATGCAGCCCAGGACACAGTTGGCCTTCTGGGCTGCAAGCACACACTGCTGGCTTATGTTCAGCTTCTTGTCCACCAGAACACCCACGTCCTTCTCAGCAGGGCTGCTCACAATGAGTTCTTCTCCCATTCTGAACCCACAGCTGGGATTGCCCTGATCCAAGAGTTGTACCTTGCACTTGGCCCTGTTGAACTTCATTAGGTTCCTGTGTACCCACTTCTAAAGCCTGTCTACATCCCTCTTGGGTGGCATCCCTTCCTTCTGATCTATTAACTGCACCGCTCAGCTTGGTTTTATTGGTAAACTTGCTGAGCGTGCATTTGATCCCTCAATCTTTGTCATTGATAAAGGTGTTGGAAGAGCACCAGTCCCAAGACAGACCTCAGTGGGACACCACTCGTGACTGGCCTCCACCTGAACCATTGATCACAGCCCTCTGGCTGCGACCTTCCAGCCAATTCTTTATCCACCTAATAACAGTCCAGCCTTTAAACCCATGTCTTTCACTATCCAGACAGATGACATCAGTTGCCACATGCAGACGGCAATGGCCTCAGTGCTGCACTTCGAGCTGCTGTCTCCTGTAAAGGGGATGCAGGTTGCTCCATGACAGGGAGCCATTGGGCAGCCTGAGGAGCAAAGGGAAGGTGGTGTCCCCTGACACTCTCCTCACGGTGAGCTCCGAGTTTTGATCGCTGGGCACAGAGGTCCTGAGGATGTGTGTTCACCCGCTCTGCCCCCCTCGAGGGCACGTCACCCTGGGGTAAAGAGGGCCCCGCTCCCAGAAAGCAACCTTCACCCCGTCACATGCGTGGCCTCTGCCCCACAAACGCAGCGCTTATCGCCGTAGCCTTGACTGCGCTAAACGTGGGGCCGTTACCAACCAGCTCCAACCGGGGAGCGCGGGCCACGTCCCAGGGGAGAGCACAGAGGAGCCGCCCACCGCAGCCCGGCGGGGGAAGTGGGTGGAAGGGGAGGCGAGAGACGGGGAGGAGGCGGTCTGCGCTGGCTGCGGGCAGCAGGGGCGGCTCCCGCCTGGCTGAGGCCCTCATAAGGGCGCGCGACGGGCGGCGGGAGGAGGCGGCCATGTCGTGGGGTTGCGGGCTGTGCACGCTGCTGGCGGGCGGCGCCCTGCTGGTCTTGCTGCTGCAGCTGCTGCGCTGGCTGCGCGCCGACGGCGACCTCACGGTGCTGTGGGCGGAGTGGCGGGGGAAGAAGCCAGGTAAAGCCGCCTGTCTGCCTGCAGCCCCCGCCCGCCAGGAGGGAGGCGGCGGGGTGGGGAGGGGGTGCTGGTGGTGGTCATCCCGGGAGTGGGTTTCCGTGAGGGGAAGGGGCGCTGCGGTGCGTGGGGGTGAGAGGTTTCCAGGGGAGTTGGGGCTGAAGTTACCTCAGCTCCGTGAGCCTGAGCCCCGCTGCCCCAAGGAATTGTCTGAAGAACAATAAAAATCACCCCAAAAACAGAATTCTCAGCCCTTTATCCGCAAGGTGTGTGGTGCCCTTTGCCTGCACCTCCCTCCGAGGCAGCTGCAGAGGGATCTGTTGAATAAAGCAGTAATCTAAAGTAACTGCCGTGACTGGGCTTGCCCTGTAACTACTGTTTTACATCTTTTCCGGTCATATGTCCGGTTCTGGGGTAACAAACAGTTGTGCTGAGTGAGCACGTTGCTCGGAAGGCTGCACCAAAGGAGGGTCAGTAGGGAGAGGGGATGCGATACTGCCTCAGATCCTGACTGCTGTGGAAGGGGCTCCTGGAGTAGTAAGGAGTAGCCTTTGTCAAATGTGGGTGTGAAGACTCTAAAAAGCTATCAGACAGGATTTTCAGCTCTTGTGTCGGCCTTCTAATCTGTCTGTAGTTCTAGACGACTAAAGATCTGTAAAAACTCTAATTTTTACTTGCTTAACAGAGGCTTTTAATCAGATGAGCCACAAAGTTTGTAATGTTTCACGTTAGCTTAGCCAGCAGCCCATTCTGAGATGCTGTGAGCTTTGGGTTTGGATAGTTGAGGTGAAAATGGAGCCAGAGCTGTCAGTCACTGTACAGCATCCTCTTGCGTTGACTGGTGGGATGGAGAAGCTGGTCTGACAGGTAATGGGGCAGAAAACATTGTAAGCTGTCCTGTTTGTGTGTGAAATGAAACTGGATGGTGGGTTGAGGCAGGGAGAGGCAGCATCAAGAGAATGAGTCTGGGGGGAATGTAGGGATGAAGATTTGAGTTTGAGGCAGTTGTTCATCTGAGAATGGTGGTACAGGTGAAGGCTGGCATTGGGAAGGGATTGAGAGAAGAGCAGGGCAAACTCTGTGAAGAGCTTGGCAAGAGAGATGTTTGAAATATGAATGTGGGACTGTTTTTTGTTACCAACCAATGGGATGCGCAGCAAACTAGGAGCAAAGATAGAGGCCATCTTCAGGTTGTATGGAAGTGGGATAACTGAGGATCATTTCCCTGTGGAGTTGGGTTTGAGCGTGTTGAGACAAACAGTAAAAGATGTTTATCCTGTGAACTGTAATTACAAAGAATGGCCTTCATGTACGTAAGACTGGTTTCATTTCATTGATTGACTTCTATAGGGAAGCATCTGGATTTCGTCATTGGCAGATGCTGGATTATTTCCCATGATGTAAATATTTGTGTGATCAGGAGACAAGGGTTGCTGAGTACTGGGTGACTTTCATTGTGTTGTGTCTCATTAGCAGATCAGCAGTCACTCTGTATACTCTGTTTTTCACAGTCAGGGTAATGTTACCAAGCTAAGTTGGATCCTTTTATGTACCGATGTGTACATATGTGAAAACCTACTCCTTAAACTTTAAGCATTATAGCATGATTCTTTATGGGCACAGACAGTGTTCTGCTTAAAACTTCTCCACCCCAAATGTTTTCATGAAAGAATTAAAGTGGCAACTTTGTGTGGTAGGAGCTTTAAAATGATGGAAAACCTCCCACATAGAGCTGAACAACAGAAGCATGTCTTGTAAGACGTGTGGTACTACTTTGTTCAGCCACTTGTTGTTATGCCTTGTAACACAGTAGTTAATGGTTAGTTAAAAGCATAATCTTCTATTTTTCAATTTGGCGCAGTTAATTTTTAAGCCTATTTGCAGTATCAACAGGACATTTATTTTAGAACCATCTAGGTTTTGATGCTAGATCTTAAATTACATTAACTCCAGTGCTTGGTAGCTATCAGCACCGAGAAATCAGTGGAAAACTCTCCTTATCTCAGTTGATTATTCTGTCCTCAGAACAAGATCCTGAATAATTTCAGTGAAGCTGCCCAGGAGAAGTTTAGAACAGGGGAACTGTGTGATAGGAAAAAGTGAATTTGTGTTCAGTAGCAAAAGGAGAGGAGAGTAATAAACAGGGATGAAGGCATGTCCACGTGCTCTTCATATACTACTTGTTTTCACAGGTTTTCTGCCAACAAAAAAAAATTATCTGCTATGAACCCCCATGTTTCTTGTGGTTAATTTAAGGAATTGGGAATATATTGAAACTGTAGGAAGGCTGTGTAAATAAGCATTAGTGGCAGCAGCCTTCTGATGCAATTGTTAAAGTTATTCCTACAACTTCAGTGACATCTCTTTCCACTTCTCATGTTCATCACCTTAGAATACGTCTCTCCTTTGGAAAATTAGTTTCTTTAAACAAAAGGAAAGCCTTATTCTGTGGCAAACGTACAGTCAGCTTACAGAAAAAAAGAAATAGAAAAATAATGCCTGTTGCCAGTACTGCAAACGCAAGTTGAGATCTGATAGTCTTGAATGATCCCTGCTCTTCCAGTCTGATGGGAAGATTTTTGGTGTTCATCTCTTCATGGGATTTTTGTCATGAAGCTCTGAAAGTAGGAATTTGAGGCAGTTTAGTGTGGAGAGAAGCAGGAACTGATCCTGAAGCAGGAAGTAAAAATTCACAGTCATTTGTTTTAGTGAAAAAAGCTGTTTTTTTTTTGTTGTTTGTTTTTTGTTTTTGTTTTTTTTTTTCCTCTAAACTGAGGGAGTGGTTCAGCGAGCTGAAAAATGCTGTTCTGGCTATTTTGAGAATTGAATACACTTTAAGTCGCAGGAAGTGAATTTGGCTCTACTGTTAGAACTGTAATGTGAAATCCTTGGTTGGCTAGAAATTGTTTGAATGCTCTGTATGTATCTGGTAAATAGGAGGGAGAGATCTGCTCAGCAGCCTTCTGGGTACTTGAGTCAGATTTTCACTAAGACTGGTCTTGAAAAATATGCAAGTTTTAGTCAATATGTGCTGAAGGTGCTTTGATATTAGTGCTTAAGCTGTGTTCTAGAATTAAATGGTTGATCTTTCTATTTTATTTGATGATTTTTGGATTTATCCCTGGAATGCTAAACTATTTCACAAGTCGCAGGTGTATCTTGGAGTAGGGGTGGGGGAATGACTGCAAACAAGGGGGGACAGCCTGTAAGAGGAGTAACAGTAAGGTACTACTTTTACTAGAGGTTTAACAAACATACCTGGACAAGAACTGTGAACACACAGGACATTAATGTATGAGCTTACACGTTAGTAATTCAGTGTACTGTACTCTGACCAATGCAAGAACTAACCTACATCAGGTGCAAAACAAGGTGGATGAACACCATTCTGTTTGTTTTGATCAGCCTTCTACAATCAGAGGACTTGCTTCTTTAAGCAATTCCTTGGGAACATTTTTGAGGTAGGACGTTTATTAGGAAACATTTGCTCAGCCTTTTGTTTGGTTTTGCAATATAGCAACAGTTTTCTGTCATTTCCAAGAATTCCCCTTTTTCCTCTGAACCTCATTTTGGTCAGATCTGTGGAAATCCAATCCAGCAGCAATGCAATCAAATACCTTCCGTCAGATAGATAATCCATGTTTGTTCAGATTAGCCTTGGAACAAAGTTCAAGTGGCAGTAGAACAGCATTGAACAATTTCACAACTACACGTGAACAAAAAAAAAAAGAAGTCAAGATTTTATAACAGCCAATAAAGTTGAGCACAGGTCTTACAAACAGTATCAGATTGTATCTCTGCCGTGACTTATGTTTATTCTAGCATTAGCAACATGTGAACTTCTGTCCTGGTTCTTTTGACAGAAAATGAACTGCGTGGCAAGGTTGTCTGGGTGACAGGAGCTTCAAGTGGCATTGGAGAAGAATTGGCTTACCAGCTATCAAAAATAGGAGCTTTGCTTGCTATCTCAGCAAGAAGAGAGGATGAGCTGGAAAGAGTGAAAAAGAAATGCCTTCGTAAGTATAAGTTCTTGCTTTGTGTGGCCATTTCCACTCTTTCTGTGGTGGAGCTGCTACAGAAATAGTAACACACAAGCATGGGAATAAATTTTGTGATGTAAGTAAACTTTATGCATAACTCAGGCATGCAGTATGAGTGCCTTCAAGAGCTGGTGTTATGTCAAAATCACATTATTAATTCTGTGTTATAAGTTACTAAATAAATACAGTGGGGAAGGAAGGAAACAAATGAAGGGGTATGATTCTGCGTAGGTCACTTCACAAGTAATGCCTCCTATTTATTTCCATGGAAACTACAACATATGAAAAGAGCACAATAACATTATATGAGAGAGCAGGTTCTTGGTTACAAAATGCTGTTTTCCAACATAGTTGCTACCATTATCTCTCCATTGTTGTCAGTGATGAACAAGAGCCTGTATGCCGTGTTTGTACAAATCTGAGGTGACCCCCTTGTTTCATAGCTGCTGTGGCGGTGTTGGGAGTGCATGTTGCCCATGCAGTCCATCTTTCATCAACACAAACAGATGGAAGACAGGAGTTGCCAAATCTGAGTTATATGCTGGGTATGGTAGGACAGTCCAGGCAAGACTGGCAATATGCTTCACAGTCTTCAAACTGGTATGTGGCCTGGCATTGTCTTGTTGCAGGAGAAAGGATGTTGTCTTCTCTGGCCTAACTCTGGAAGTTTGAGCCTTCAGCTTAGTCAGCGTGATGATTTACTGGTTGGAATTGATGGTTTGTCTGAGTTTCAGGAAATCCAGAAGGATCACTCTTTCCTATCTCCATGCTGCTATTTTGACTCTGGCTTGTAGTGATGATACCGCATCTTGTCATTAGTAATGAAGCGATCCAGGGAACTCGCACCTTCAGCCTCATGTTGGTTCTGTAGGTCCTGACAAACTTGCATACAGTTATGTGAGTCACTTGGCACAAATTTTACTATATTCCAGCATTGCTACCATCATTTCCAGCACACTGGAGCTGATAGTCAGCTCCATTCACAGTTCCCTGATTGTAATCTGCCGATTCATGTGGATGAGCTGATCAAGATGCTGAAAAGATTATCTCCTGTGTTTCCTGAGGAATAAATGTGAAGCATTTCTACTCTGAAAATCTGACAGTGATCTTTCTACTTCTTATTTCCATTTTCTGATGCCTCAAAAAAGCTGTCACTTCAGTAGATATATTTAAACAGATGGAAGGGGGATCTGTGGGGCTAAGTGATAATAATGGCAAAAATTCAAATGCTGTATGGTAGGGTTGGTAGGAATACATGAAAGTCCTCAGTAAGAAGCCCCCTTGCACTCTTACCTTGTCTCTAAACTCAACCTCCACCCCTTTCCTTAACTATCATGTATGCTAGATCCTCTAGCCATCTTGGTGGCCCCGTGCTGCAGTTTCTCAGTATTTGTTTGCAGCCCAGTAGCATTTATTTCTTACTTATATTGAGCTTCCAGTTGGCTTTTCGTCAAGATCTTAAGTCTTGTTTGGGGATCCGATACCCAACCATTTGGATAATAGTTTGTAATGCTGTGTAACACTATTCAGTCCCAGGTGCAAATTTTTTCATCTGACTTTGTTGAGCTTAATGAGGTTTGTCAGACCATTATTATAGCTTGTTAAGTTGCCTCTGAAAGGCAGTCTTACCCTCCAGCATATCAGCTGCTCCTTTGAACTTTACGTTATCTCAGAATTTGCTGAAAACCCATGTTTCATTCCATCATCTGGGTTACTAATGAAGAAGATACTGAAAGATACTGTTCATGGAGAGATACCTCTTAGGACTGGTCACCAGTTTAACTTTGAGTGGTTGGTTGCTCCAGCCTGGTTTTCATTTATGCTGTAATCAGTGTAACTCATCTAGACCCCTCATTTCTCTAATGTTGCTACAAGGATGCTATGGAAGACAACACAGAAAGCTATGTAGTCAAGATATAAAACATCTGCTGCTCTCCCCTTGTCCATAGAGCCAGCTGTGTCGTCACAAAAGGCAATTACGTTGTTGGGCACTCTATGTCCGTGGTATATCTATGTTGGCAGTTAGCAGACTCCTTGTCTTTTATATGTTTAGAGAGTGTTTCAGGAGGAATTGCTGTGTAACTTTCCCAAGGACTGAGGTTAGGTTCTGTGACATTTCTTTGTTTTCCAGTCACTGGAGACCACTGCGGTGATAGTGGTCTGTTCTTGTAGCTTTTGGATGCATGTATCAGCCTGCTGGTATCTCTATTTTGTCCCTATCTTGGTCTTTCTCTGATGCTGGTAGTCTTTCTCCCAGAGGCTAGCCTCAGGAGTGTGGGAGACCAGAGAGATCTTGCCAGTAAAATTCAGGCAGAAAAGGCAACATGAGTCTTTCATCTTTTCCTGTGCCTTTTATCACTTCATTCCCATCTCTATGCTGAGTGGCAATCTCACTGTCTTTTGGTCTTCCTTTTGTTGCTGCTATACCTGTAGAAGTCCTTTTTGCCTTCTGC
>PPHD01029886.1:0-10483 GCA_002909625.1 Bambusicola thoracicus
TGTGATACCATGCAGTGCTGTCATCAGGTGCATGTTCTGGGAAAAAACACATGTGGTTGGCGTGTGCTGGTTGGTTATGAATAAGAAACCAAAGCACTCCTAACAAACACGCAGATAGGTTTGCAGAAGTCCTTCCTCCTCTCTATTTTACTTTTTCTATAGAAAGGGGTAGAATAAAAACCCAAATAAACTCTGACAAGCCAGGAGATGGGAGCTGATGCTCAGCATTCCTCCTCCTGTCTGCGTGTGCTGCTACAGAGCTGAGATCTGCTGTGTCCTTAGAACAGTTGGAAGGGACCTACAAGCATCAGCAGACAGCCGTGATCCTGCTGCTGTCACCTGGCCTGGGGCAGCGGATAGGGCAGGTAAATAACAGTACCCACATGTGCCATTTTTCAGCGTTTTTTAAATTATTTTTACGTAAAAGAGCAATTCCAGCCATTCTGGCAGCCGTGTTCCCCGGGACCGGGCCGTGGCCGTGAGGAAACGGGGAATTGTTTGTTCTGATGGGCTGCCATGCGTATCCCTGTGTGACCCTCAGCGAGAAAAGCACCGAGCTGTGGAGCAGCGCATCGTGGCTGCTCGGAACTCCACAGAAGGGAACCCACGCCGTTACTCTGCCCAGCGCTGCCCGTTCCCACGACTTCGGGGCGGCCGCTGCGCTCTTTCCCCGCGTCCGTGTGTATGAGGGGGGGGTTCTCCTCCTCTCGCCCCAGCAGCTCCCGCTCGCAGCTCCACGTGCCTGCCCGTGACCCCACCTCCGTGCCTCCCCGGGGCCGGGCCGGGCGCAGCGCTGCGGGGATTGGGCTGAGCGGGGTCCGCTCCGGCTCCGCTCCGTGAGTTGCGCTGCTCGGGTCCAATTGCTGAGAGAGCGCGTAACCCATCTGGAAGTGATTTGGGACTGACGGAGGTAGATGGATTTGGGAAGGGCGGAGGGGGAGGGATCGCTTCTGCAGCGATTGGAGGGCCGGTGCGCCCCTGCGGTGCTTGGGAAACTTCCGAAGCGGTGCTCTCGAGAGCTGCTGTGCGGATTACTGCAGGAAGCCGATGCTGGCAGCGCAGGGCGCGCTGATTCCTGCCTGAAGCGGTCCCAGCTGGAAAGGGGCTCTCGGAAATCCTTCCTAGGGACGTTGTTCTCATCCGTACAACGGTAAAGGTACGCTGTCTGTTGTCCGCTAAAAATGGTCCTAACGATGATTGTATCTCAAGTGATGTTATCTCAGCGGCGAAAAGAGACCTTTTGTAGATCAGAATAAGCGGCGTTACATGGCTAAGGCGGCTCTGCTGTGCATCAGCCTGGTTTATTGTATGGAGGACTTATATGGGCTTATATGTGCTGTCCTCAGCAGGAGGCTTTCAAATCTCTGTGGTCACGCCTGAGCCGCATGGCCAATTCCTACAGGGATCCCGGGGCGCTCATTGCGGGGTCTCCTCTGAGAGCAGCAAAGGTCTCCTGAGCGCCGGGATGGGGCAGCGGGGGGCACAGAGCGAATGCACCGCACTGCTGTGATCTGAGCAACTCCGTGCTGAACTCCTGAGCGCTGCGCTGTGAAACGGTCGGCAGTGTTGTGTTTAAGAAGTATCTCTTAGCAGCGCGCGCTTCGGTGGGAAAGTCCATGGGAAAGCGTTACAGTTAGAACTTGTGAAACGATTTGAGCATACAGCTGAAAAGCAGAAATCCGAGGTGAATAAATCGGGCAGAGGTGTGGCTGGGAAGGAGAGGTGTTCGCAGGGGAGGGAGAGAAGATCCCGGGTTGAGAGGAAATGCAAACGATTTACTTATGAATCTTCCTGGCTGGTTTTATGCGCTCTGATGCTGCCTCTTATCTGCTGTGTTTGGTGCTGAGCTGCGAGTCGGAGCACGCGGGGCCGGCGGTGCGGGAGTGCTGCGCTGTTTCTGTGCCGCCTCTGCGCTTTGGAGCTGAACTCTCCCGTTCAACCTCAAACAGCAAAGTCAGCTTTGGAGTTGAGCTCGTTTGCTGCCCTGTTCTGACGTTGCTGGAGTTTGTTTCAGCTGGTGATTTGCACTCTGGTTGTTTGCTCGCTCTGGGATTTTGGGACAATGCGAGCAGAACAAACCCTGTGATCCTAACAGTGATCTTAGGGGATAAAATGCTGTCTTCCCTATTTGCAGGAGTTCTGAGCTGTCACTGAACGGCTGCATTTCCCGTGCTTTGGAGAAAGGACCTAACTTCTGTTTTGCACGGATTTGCATTAGGGATGCACCTTTTGTTCTGCCCTCTGAAGATCCTCCCAAGTCCGCCAACTAATAATCTCCAAAAAATGCACTCGCTTTGATTTTCGTGCCTTAAATGTCTGAAGATTGTCCTTATCCTACTGGAATCTCCAGGAGCTTCCAGCCATGGCTGGGCTGACTCTGGGCTCATCCCAAGGGATGAATGGCCCCACTGCCTCCGGCCCATGCCTTCAAGTGCAGAGTCTGACTGCCACTGTCACTGTGGGCTCCAGGTGGCCTCAGCCACATTGGATCTGGGTGCTCTGCCACTGACTGTGCCCCAGGGCCTGACAGAGCCAGGTGGGTGGGAATGGGGCTGGGAGGGGTGGGGTGGACACAAATGCAGTAGGAGTTCTGTGAATGTTCTTTAAACGTAATTATAGACATGTATAATTTTCATACAGACAGCTAAAAGCAATGAGGAGGGGGAAAAAAAGAGCTAATCACAATTAGTTCCTTCTTGTTTGTGATGTTTTCCTAACCTTAGTTATTAAAATCAAGTTTTAATTTCTTTAAAAGTTATTTGCAAAGGAAAGATTATGTTATAAGTATGGCTGGTGCCAAGTCTCACATGCTTAGCTCAGCCCTTACGCACATCCCAGTTTCTATCACCCTCCTCTTCCTCATGTGCTCTTGTGACATCAGCTCACCATTACTGCAGGTGTGTGGCAGATCTGGAGATCCACCTGAACTTACAGTTCGTCTGGAACTTAATGTTCATTTTGTACATCTTCAGAAGTGAACAAATGTGTTTAAATATTCCATGGCCTGACAGGAACATTTCCTGGAATGTTCTTTGCTATCAGGAGAGGCTGAGGGTTCAGGGGCTGGGCACTGCAGGGTGCTGAGGTGTCAGGATGGGCTGAGCTGGGGGTGAAGTCGGTCACAGCACTCCTGGGGGTGCCCTGATCCTCAGGCTCCTCTGGCTGTATGCTACACACCAAGCTGGAGTGGAGGTTGGGTAATGGGAAAATCACACCCAAATACAGTCCTGTGCATTACAAGTGATACAGGATTTACATTTTCTATTCTGTGTGTATGCATGGGTGTAGACTTCATGGTTGGGAATGAGTTGTTTGTGGCTTTGATGTGCAGATGATCACTGCCTACACTCACTGTCGGAGGTGTGCAGCATTATGGCACTGCAGTGCTTGAGCTTTGAGACTCTTCGTGTGGTGGATGAAATGCAGGATAAATGTAAAGTGAATGAAGGGTAAATAATCAATGTAAACAAGCATCAGTAAGTCACTATGGCTATTAAAAACTATGGACTTGTCAATAATAAATATGGTCACTTTCTTAGTCCCAAGTGCTGATCTCTTTGCCCAGCCAAGCTCTGCTCTTCTAGTTTCCATGTGATCCTGGTCTTCCTCTCCATTCTCTTCCAGAACAGCACTTCTATTGATTTATTTTCCCTGCTGCTCACACCTCTTTTAAGCTCCCTTGCTGTGGTGGCCTTTTCTGCTCTTTTCCCGGCCTGCCGCTTTGTTCCCAGTGCTCTCCTATTCTGCTGTGTTCCATCTGGCACTGCTTCTCCTCTTCCCTGTGCATGCTGAGTCCTTCACTCCACCCACATGTGGTGGTGGTGGCGGCGCAGAGATGGAGCACAGCTGAGAGCTGCTCTGTTGTCAGCAGCTGCAGGCAGTGCTGTTCTTCCAAGGGGAATTTCAGGGCTGGCCTTGGGAGCTGTGGATCGCCTGCATGCAAAGCTCTGTGTCGCATCTCTAGTGATGTGATGTGATGTCTGTTTGGAGACCTCTGATGCTCTTTTTAGAGTTTGGTTGTTAGAATAATAGCACTTTTACTTCTGGAAATGTGCTTGAGCTGCTTTGCATGACAGATGGATTTTCTTCTAAAGCCATGTTCAAGGGCCATTGGTTCCACTCCTGCTGAGTTCATGTACTCATCGACTCCAGGGCAGTAAATGAAAACATATGGAAAAGAAATAGTGTTATCAGTAGTCATCCAGAGCTGAACTGCACTTAATAGCCAGGATCTTCATGTTGTGTCTCTATTGACCCTGGGCACTTTTTGCCTTAAAGAACAGCAAGCTGCTGGCTCACATTGCTGTTTATTTACCTGCAAGGGTGGCAGAGCTGCCCCAGACTGTATTCGGAACTTTATCGGGTAATGCTCCTTTTCTTCATGTCATCTGACGGCTGCATTATTTATTTAGCCTCCCCATAACAAAGACACCATTGTTTTTGAGTGTTGCGAGAGAAAGCAGCATGCCTGCCTCTGTCTGTGACCACACTGACATCCCTGAGCCCCTCATTTCTCTAAGTGCAGGGGAGGAGCACGTCCTGGTGGCAGAACAGGCAGCAGCTGTGGTGCTGCTCTCAGGGGATGCTGTCCCAGGGGAACCCCAATGTCCTTCTCTGTTTACTTCTCTCTCATTCTGTGGTGCCTGAGAGGGAAACAAACGGGCTGCAATTGCCTGGGAGTGGTGAGCAGCATCCTGCACTGCTCCTCAGCGCTGCCACTGTGNTGCAGGGGAGGAGCACGTCCTGGTGGCAGAACAGGCAGCAGCTGTGGTGCTGCTCTCAGGGGATGCTGTCCCAGGGGAACCCCAATGTCCTTCTCTGTTTACTTCTCTCTCATTCTGTGGTGCCTGAGAGGGAAACAAACGGGCTGCAATTGCCTGGGAGTGGTGAGCAGCATCCTGCACTGCTCCTCAGCGCTGCCACTGTGTGATCCTGAGTCTTCCTTTAAATGTAGTGACAAGCTTCATTTACATTCTGGCTCAATAATTGTCTGTGGAAAAAAGNTGATCCTGAGTCTTCCTTTAAATGTAGTGACAAGCTTCATTTACATTCTGGCTCAATAATTGTCTGTGGAAAAAAGGAAAGCATAGAACTTGTGAGCAGCAATACTTTTGTTGGACAGAATGTGCCGTTGCTTGTTTGAACACCCTTCCACTTCACCACTCTGTGGAGCTCAGGGTTTTGCAGCAGCAGAGCTGAGATGGGTGTGCAGCAGAGCTGTGGTTGTCTGTGCTGGGCACGGGTTGGCACCTTTGGTACCCACAGGGAGGGTCCACCCTCTGCCATTAGCACATGTGGTCGCACTAACGGAGGGCTGCAGCACTTGGTCTGCTCAGCACCAGACAGCTGTGGTGCAGAAGGGAGCTCAGCAGTGCTGCTGCTGCAGCAGTTGCCTCAGGGTGGGTTTCTGCTCTGTGCTGCTGCTCGGTGCTGCTCTGACCCAGCAGTGAGCTCTTCTCCTTTGCTCGCCGCTCACATTGACTCTGACATTCGTGCCACCCTGAGCTGATCCAGCTCAATAAACCAGCAGCAATCCCGAATCAATTCCTGAGCAGCTTCAAATGAGCAAACCAATTCAGCCCAGCGCAGAACCCAATGCACACCAGAGCTGCAGCCAGGAGGGATGGATTGGTGCTGGGGATGGCACAAAGGACATAGGAATGTGAGGGGTGAAGACGGGATCTCTGCTTCCAGCAGCAGCACGCTGATGGAGTGACTGCAGTGTGCGTCTGTGGGATCTGCTGGAGTTGCACAAGCTGCAGCTACGGGGGGGGAGGGTCTGCTGTGGCTCTGGAGGATCTGTCCTCTTCTCCCAGTACCCTTAATTGTGCCAGAGCTCCCTTATCCATTGCTTCTCTGCACAAATAAAGCTACTGAGGTATTTGCATGGGATGTGCTGGGTTAGAAAAGATAAAACAAAAAGGTAAAATGTACACGGATTATTCAATAGATGTATACTGTGTTTAGTATAATCTTATTAAAATGAGGTTTAGATGTTAGGAAGAGGTCATGAATGTAATGAAAAACTGAATGCATTTAACTTTAGGGGATGTTAAATGCTATCTTCTTCAATCCAGCCCCTGACTGCAGTGAGGTGCCTGCATGCCTGCTGTTTCCATTGGTAGGGTTTGCCCTTCAGTGACTGGAGCAGTTTCCAGGCTGTGGCCTGGAGGTCTCTGGCAGTGCATGAGCCGGACCCAATGAAGTTCACTTAGTTTAAGAAACTGTATTTAAACAGTTGCACTGAAGCCCATTGTATGCCTATCCAGGCTGCTGCAGCCCTTTGATTAAGACACTAAACTGTCCCTGTTTTGGGTGATACAATGGTTGGTGTTGCCCAAGAATTCTTCCATAGGTTCCAAGACGTTGGACGCTGGATGAGTAGCATTTAAACATGCTTACAGTGTGCTTTCAGTTGGGAAACCTCTTCAGGTAAATATTGTTTTATTTTTCTAATGAGGCCTTCAAATATGATTTGTTTGTTCTGACCTAAAGACCCACAAATACATATTTACTGGGAACAAATCATAACCTGACCCGGTCAAAACCCGCAGCAGAGGCTTCTGTGGCTGTAAGCATGGCTGTGCTTTCACAGTGCAAAGCCTTCAGCCTCAATGCCAACATTTCAGGTAACTGCTGGCATTGGTGCTTGCTTTTTCCTGGCACGCAGCTGTTTACTTCTGCTCTGCTCTGCAGCTGGAAGCCTGTGTGCTGTAACTGCCCGCACTGCTGGGATCGGGACACCATTCCCATGGGAGCGAGGGCAGGGGAAGCCTCCCTGGGTGACTTTGGCTGCAGAATGTTTTGTATGAAAGTGGGGAGTGGAGGAATTCAGGGGCATCAGTCTTTGATCTGGGGCACATCTGTATGAATTAGAGCAGTGGTAGTGCCGTTGCATTGCCTTTTGTGTATAACCAACCTGATAACAACAGATGAACTGTGTCTTAGGAAACGCTGGAGAGCTACTGGTTGTGTTTGCTGCAAGGTTGCACAGCAGGATTAACTCCTGTAGGAATTACTGGGCGATGGTGAAAGGCACTGAGTGTGTATCTGCAGCAATGCTCCACAGCCCTCTGCCCCACTCATTGCTCTGATCGCCCGGCAGTGCAGCTGCCAGGCCTGGGCTTAATGAGGACTCTCAGAGAAATTATCTTCTCTGTTAGGCTGCTGTTATTCGGATGGTTTGGGTTGTTTGCTTCCTATCTGTGCCACCATTGACCTAGTTTTTGAAGCCGGTAACTCTGAGCAGCCATCTGTAACCCCGCTGATGCCAAGTAATGGAAATAACATCGAGAGGTAACAGCCCGCTGGGTGGATTGCAGCTTTGTGGGCAGCATTTACTGTTTGTGTTTGCACTGCTCCCCCTCTGGGCTTTGCTTTCTGACCTGTGGTGCAAGGTAGGGGGGCTCCAGGAGCAGCATGGGCTTACAGCAGCACTGCTGCTTCGGTAGTGTCGGTACTGCATGGTTTGTGCTAAACGTGAGTAGCAGAGCATGAGGTGCTGGTAAGGTGAGCTGGTGGTGGCCTTCTTTGTTGGCTGCTGCTGTTCTGTGCATTTCAGCCAGAAATACAGCTCAGCGTCTTCAGGAGCTGCATGCATGTGCAGAACTCACCCCAGCAGTGGGAGCCTGCTGGGAGGCAGGAGATCTGTAGGGTGGTATGCAGAGGTGAGCTTTGGCCCCAAAGCTGGATTACTGCTTTTCTGTTTCTAAGCACTTCTGTGCTGTGCCTGTGGCAGAGCAGCAGTCAGGAGCTGTGCTGGTGGCCACTGCTGAGCTCTGTGCCCTGAATGTTACGGGATCAGATGCATCTCTGAGAACACAGGCTGTGTCACCCCAGGGGCTCCCAGGCATCTCAGTTTCCAGTTCAGCAACGCAGTGTGTCACCGTTTCTGGCAGCGGGGGAGAGTTTGGAATCCCGCTGTAGATGTTCAAGAACCCAAGGACAATTAAATGAATCTCAGCTCAGTTGTATTTACAAAACCCTTTAATGATGTTCAGTGATCTCCTGACCCTGGTTGTTGTTACTGCCATGGAAGTTTGTGGATAATAACCCTAAGGGCGCGTTCTCGTGGTGTGATGATCTCCCAGGGGTGCGGCTGCTCCCTGCTGGTGATGGAGGAGCAGCTGTTGTGTGCGTGGCTGTGCAGCACAGGAGGGAGCTCTCTGTCTTGTTTTCCATGCATTGCAACGTTCTTAATTGCCAATAGCATCTGCAAGCCCTCTCTTTTGGGGTCTCCCTGCTGCACATCACTTGATCGCTGTGAGCCGTGTTATTGCATTGAGGCGAATGTGAGGATACGGCCAAGGGCGTTCAGCCCAACTTGCAGCATTTGGTGCAGAGGCTGGGAGAAGGGTTAATGGTTAATATCTGTACAGCGTGGATTTACTGTGGCAGCTGGGGGCCCTGAAGGAGCCGTAGTGCCTGTTGGCTCTGCCTGGCACTCTGTGCTCCTGCTTCCAGCAGGCCTCTGCAACACCCACCCCCACTCCCATGCTGGGAGATGCATGCCTTCGTGGGCTCTGGCTGTAGCTTAACAGCTTCCTTACAAGGCACGTGGTCTGTCATGTCAGAGGAACACTGAGAGGCATGTGATTTATGGTTTGGAATCACTAGTGAATGTGATTACTGTATGCATAATACCACGTTATTCTAAGTTACCAGTAAGAGTTGTGCTGGTTTAGGGACTGGGGCTGTGGGTCCCTCATTTCCTCGTGGGTTTATGCCCTCAGCAGTGTGGGAAGAATAGCATTACTTGTCACCAGCCTGCACATAGGAGACGCCTGCGAACATTTCATTTAAGGATGCTTGAATTTCACAGAACTTCAGTGTCTGTGAAACTTTTGTCCAGAGCGATCAGGAGAGGGAATGTGGGCTCTGCTGGACCCGGAAAGGTTTGGCTGCCCTCTCAATCTTGATGCCTTCTGAGGGCTTAGCAGCATGTTTAACCATGCACATTAGAGCCTGTTATGCATATAGGGCTGAACTCAGATCTGTCTGCAGCGCTCTCGTGGCTGGTACGGCTGTGCAGAGCCAAGGTGTGAGGGAAAGGTGCACTGCCTCAGCACAGAGCTGTGCCATGGGGGGCTGCTCTGCTCTCTGCTTTTCCTCCAGCTGGGCATCGCACAGTGCAGCACATATCCCTCATGTCTCAGACCCTCTGAAGCCATCCCCTCTCCTCCTGTTTGTGGCTTCCCTCCCTCAGATACTGAGTCACTGCTTTCAGAAAGCGTTGTTACAGGCAGTGACTGAACAGGAGCTGGTTACTCAGTAACTTGCTGGGGGCTGCTCTCTGTTCTCACTCACCATCAGCAAATCTGCAGCTTGGGTTCTCTGCTGGAGCACGGGGATGGGGGCTGAACCTGGATCCTGTGCCTGCCCTGCTGGAGGGCGCTCAGCTGCTTCTCACCACCTAGAACTGAACACAGGCGCAGCAGGCAGGGTGTTTGGGTTTGTGTTAATATTGGTAGAAATCTGAGGAGTTTCCCTGCTTTTACCCTGGGAGGCCATACATGAGAACAAATGGGAGAGCTGCTGCCTGTGTGACACTGCCCAGTTGGCAGCTTAGCTTGAGGAAAAAATAGTGGCATAAAATCGGCTTATTTTTTAAGCTCAGCTGGAAACAATTCGGAATTCATCTCACCAGATGAGGATGTTGTAAAATGCAGTATCAGGCTCCAGCAAATAGATTTGAAGGCAGGAAGGAATTTATCGCAGAGGCTTGAACTGATTCACTTGCACAAAGCAGATGAAAGCCTCGGTCTGTGTCTTTTGCGCTGCTTTTATGAGAAAAAGCACTAAAAAAAAAAAAAAAAAAAAAGAAATTGCAAACCCGCAGCACATAAAACACAGCCTCAGTGTTCCCTTGAACTGCCTCGGTGTTTATTGTGCCATCCTTTTCCAATCCGTCCTCTGAAAGCAGTGCAGAACTCCTTGGGGAAGGCTGGCAGCGGTGGCTCGGTGGCATCTTGAGGCTCCTGGGCTGCTGCTGGGCCGGGCTGTGCTCACAGGGAGGGCGCTGGGCACAGGGGTGGGCGCCTGCCTGGCACAGCACAGCACTGGTGCTGGGTTGGGGGGGCGGTGTTTGCCCTGCCGTGGCCTGGGCAGCATCTGCGTGGAATGTTTCGATTCCACCCACGTGGGAGCCGCGGCCCAAAGGCTCGGACAGAAAAAGGGCTGCTGTTAATAATTGACCGGTGAGATAATGAAATAGCTGCGCCTGCTGTTTGCTTTTCTTTCTTTTCCGCTGCTGCTGTAACGCTCTGCGCCATGGAATGCAATAAACCGAAGGGCGATCTCCGCAGGTGAGGCAGTGGGGCCGTGTGTGGATGCAGCCACAGAGCCTGCGATGTGTGCGGAGCCGCCCACCAGCCCTGGGGGACCGCGGCACGTGGCCGCCCAGGTAAGGGACGGCAGAGCCACCTCTTGGGCGCTGTGCCAGCTGAACTCGTTAATCGCTCCTTAATTGATGATGGGGGTGTGT
>PPHD01029888.1:0-10482 GCA_002909625.1 Bambusicola thoracicus
AAAAAAAAAAAAAAAAAAAAAAAAAAGCTCAGTAAGACTGGAACTCAAATGAACAGCACAATCATCTGGCAATATAACAACTCAGTTACTTGCTCAGTCTTTCGACCAGCTTATGTCACAGAAATATTTTATAGATTCCCAGTGACAGAACAGCCACCTCAGAACACTGCCTAGAACATGTGTAAGAAGTATAAACCTTGATTTCAGTTCCCATCCTGAATCAGTTAAATACAGAATGTGAGACTGATTCTCACATTTCGTACATAACCTTAGCAATAAAAACACTTAAATTAGCTCAGTCTCTCTTTTTTCAAGTTTTCCACTTTTCCCCTTAAACTGTAGTGCACAACAATAATATTCACAAATTTAAATGAACATGGCAAGGAGAAATAAACAACTGGAGTCTGTTCTTTTGGTTCAGAAAGACAACCTATTGCTGTGCAGACCGGGAGCCAGTATCCCTATACCACTTCCAGAAAATTCTTTTGATAAATCAGATTTCAAGTGCAAGAAAACACTGGTTTCAATGCTATGTTCAATGCAGTGAAGAACAATAGATCTGTGCAGAGAAAACTATTTCTTCTTAAAGTTTTCCATACTTAAGTGCTCGTGCATCATCATGAACATTACAAATGTTCATATCAGTAACAATACCAATGAACATATCTGCATAGAAAAAATGGAGAAAGGGACCTGGTTTTAAGAAACATGATCACAGCTATATTTTATTTCAGTAACAAATATTCACACAATCATTCACTTGAAAATGCTTGATATGTGGCTGAACAAATGTTTATGCACAACAATTTGCTGAGAAAAAAAAAAAAGGCTTTGCTACGAGGCAGGTAGGTCACCTCAGGAATATGCTTCTCTTCTGACAAGCTGTTGAGAGCAGTCACAATTTTTTCCCTGACATTTTTTTTTTCAGCAAAAGCAAATTTAAACAGAAAATGAAAAGATGGCAGGGAATACTTATATAGTGAATGCTGGAAATGTACTTTTATTAGTTGTTTTTCCAAAAATCTGTGTTGCCAGTGGTCTCTTAACAGCCAATATTGTCAGGGAGAGGCATTTTCTGTTTTATTGAAGCAGAAATCACCGTGCCAAACATTTTCTTCATTATATACAGTAATCTTCTAGCAGGAATAAGAGGAAATGTCTTTATCTAGTTTCACTGCCACTCAGCTTCCAGCATGGATGATGGAAAGAACTCACATTTGAAATTTGGATAATAGTTTCATTTGGCTGCTTACTTGGATATTGATGAACTTCCAGTGCCTGTTTGCTTCCTATAAATTGGCACTCTAGTAGATGAATGGACAAGAAAAAGCAAAATTTTAATGAAAAGTCAGCTTACAGTAGCAACTCAATTGCTGACAGATTCAATCTTTTATATGTTATTGCAAACTACAGTGTTACTTTCACTGCTCATCCACTGCATAAGCACTCATGGGAAGGTAAAAGAACTAATATGGAACAGAGAAATAGATTTGGTATATAGGCCTTTGAAAAAAATATTCCTGTTTGGCAGTCAGCAAGGAGAGAGATAATGGAAAAATGAGAGGGAGGCTAACAGATTTCAAGATGCTGTTTTGAAGAAGAATGTTAAGCATTTTCACTGACATTGATCCAACTAATGTATGTGGTTTCAAATGTGTAAATGTACTTAGTGATTCTGAGACTATCTCAACAAGTCCTTCAAAATTAAAGAACTGCTGCTGAAGTCTGGAGATCCATACATAGAAAGTTTGCAGGACCAAACACTAAGATGCCTTTTGACATAGGAATGAGAAATAAAACATGGACGTAAAACCCATAGCAATAATTACAGAATTTCCCTAGAATATGTAATTATAACTGTAAGTGGAAACTCATTTTACCTAAAGCCCTAGCTATTCACTAAATCCTGTAACAATTACATCCAAAAGAAAACCTTAAAAAAAGAAGATTAAAAAAAAAAAAAAAAAGCGTGAAAGAGAGAGAACTTGAGATCCCAGAAACATCAAAATCAGTAGCTTACAAAGGCAGGAACTGACTTGTATGGAACAGATCCATTAAGAGAGATTATGGACATAGAAGGTGTAACTATGACTAGCATGGCATGGAGAATGTTTTTGCAGGGCTGTGCTTTGCGCTGTTCAGGTGGGTAGCTTAGAAAAAGGTGTAATTTGATCCCTTGCTTTCCTTCCTCTATTGTGATGAACAGCAACTTGTGCCAGTACAGCCTGGCTCCAATTTCCTCTGTAGCAAGGGAACAGTTCAAGGACAGACTATGAATCTCACTGGGCAGCATCTTCCTCAACGCTTCTAGCAAACCACCAGTTTATATCAAAGAAGCCATTACGTTAATTTTACATCATTTACAATTTCAATTTTGATTCTTCAGCTATCTTTGTGGAATTTTTTTTTTTTTTTTTTACTTTCATGTAAGGTGGCACAGAATCAAGTGTTTGAGTTAATTGATTTTCTTTTCTTTTTTGAATAATCACAAATTTACTGATGAACACTGCATGTCAAATATCTAGAGCTGAAGAAGACAGATACTTTGTAAATAAATAATATTATTCAGATTTTAAAATGAGTTTGTATGAATCTCTCAGTTCTAGAATTTTTATAGGATCCTAATTTTGGCTAAGTTTCAGAAATCTATCAATTGCAATCCTGACCTTGCAAACCAGAGTTAATTAAAGTCAATCAGTGATTGTTTAACTTGCTTGCTACTGCCTGAAGCAGAATTACAAAAGCTCAATGTATGTTCAAAACTCCACGAGAAGTCTCTGTCTTCTAAGAACTCTGAGTGTATGACCTCATGGAAATTCTAAGAAATAAATATCCTATAACAGCAGGAAGAAACTTGCAGTTGCTATGCTCTCATGTCAACAAAATAAGTAATCATGCATGAAGAACAGCAGTGTTCTACTTTCTGCCCCTAGAATATTTCACTTAGAAATATGAACTAATTGGTCAAAAGATCATGAATATTAAGCAGTCAACAAGAAGTTAACAAATGGAATTAATTACAAAAGTATAGGTTGATTGCCAAGTAAGAAGATTTATTAGCAATGTAGTGTTAAATTACCATGTGCATTAATCAGGTTTATTGTAGTGACAATCAGCTGTTCAGTATTAGCTTCCTTGGCTGATTTGCAATGAATTGCTCTTGCACGCAAAGTTCCTACCACAAACTTTCATGAGTGTTCATTCTCCTACATTCTCAGATATGGAATGTTTTGTTTCATGAAGAACACTTTCAAATACACTAGAGTAGCCTGTTAATCCAAACTGGTTTCCTTTCATGAAATCAGATCCAAGTTTTGTAGAGGATGGAGAGAGAATTTAAAAATCTTAAATCCAAGGAGAAACCCTGTAAGTAATTGCTGTGGATACCAGTGTACACTCAATTTTCATTATTTATGAAGTGAATTTGTAGTGCCATTCTTAAACTACAAGAACTGCTCTGAAAGTAATGTCTCCTATTTTATTACACTGGCCCACAACAGCAGAGGCAGATGTTGGTGGGATAGAAGTAGAGACTGAACCTTCTCATCAATATTCTATTACATTTTGTTGCTGTGTGACAGATGGCAGCAGAGGGGCAGTCTGACAAAAATGGTGTCTGACATGGAAGCGCATATGAAACAAAAATGTGGAATTGAATTCCTCCATGGAGAAAAAATTGCACCCACTGACATTCATTGACACTTGCTGCACATTTATGGAGGCCAAACAGTGGATGTTAGCACAGTGGAAGTCGGACTGCATGGGCAGTGTTTTCCTAGGAATGACGCCTTCATAGCATCTGTGAAGCAGTGAGTCACCTCCACTGGTACAGACTTATGAGCACAGCATGCAGGCTTTTCAATGTCAGCAAAAAAAAAAAAAAAAGCATAGCTAATGATGGTGATATTAGTGTTTTGTATCTGAGAATTTAGTCTATGAAATGGCGTTATTGGGTTCTTTGTATCTGTTTTATGGAAATAAATAGGAGGCATTACTTTTGGAGCAACCTGCACAACGCAGTAGTCTAGAGGTCCATTACTACAAACCAGATCTATGAACTAAGGATGAGTGAAAACCTTTTACTGGTACAAAAGGCAGATAAAAAAAGGTATTGATTTATTTTTAGTTCAGTTGGGAATTCTAGCTCAATTATTATAGTATTAATATTTTAATATGCCTTTTCTTTCAAAAACACTAGAATTAGTACTTACTAACTCATGTTCTAGAATCTTAGAGACATAAAAACTTACAGGCTGAGAATCTTGGTTCCACAATTAGAACTATAATGCTGCAAAAAGTGTAACTCAAAGTCTAATTGAAATAGTTACTTATCATTTACAGTAACCTTCTCAGCACAGGTGTGTGGGACTAGGCAAGAATGCTTCTTCACATATTTATGTATGTTTCCATTTCAGAATATATAGTACAATGCAAAAGAAGATTGGAATAGGAACCAATACCAATGCATTGTATTATTTAGATTTATTTTGATCACAATATTTGGCTTGTTGTGAGAATAGAATTTTTCTACAAAATTCCTCAGAGTAAGCATCTAAGTATGTACATATCATAAAAGCTACCAATACATTTCCATACACCTAGATGAAAACATTTTCATTGGCTCTGGCACAAACCTAACTTGTCTGAAAGCTTCAGAGTTAATTCTGTCAGCTTTTCTCTTTCCTCTCGTTAATTCTTCAGGAATTTTAAGGAAGGATCACCCAAATAGGTGCTGATGGTTCATTTTCCCCCAAAGCTTTCAAAGGAAACCATTGAAATGAAGAATGGGAAAAAAAAAAACAAAAAAAAAAAAAAAAAAAAAAAGTTCTCAGGTCACTTGCAGTCATCTTGTTTTACATACTTATTAGACTTTTACCATCAGAAATTGTGGCACATTTCTTTTAAGGCACCCTTTGCACGGCAGTTGTGTGAAACAATGATCTGTTGAATTTAATTCACAGATCAAAGAGGGAGGAAATTAACCAACACAGTAAATTGATTATTTCATGGGTGACATAACCAAGGCAATGATTTATCTTAATAAAGAGCAACATCCCTCTAGTCCTTAACTGAATTCCAGCCAGTGCAATAATACTCAGTTGTTAATGACTTTGATGTTGATGTGGAAAAGTGAATGACTGTGTAATCACTGAAATGGGACCTCATCACAGTTGGAAATGTTTAAGCCAAATCATTTTGGACTGTGAAAAGAGCCCTGAGTGGTATAGATTGGCTGGGTCCCAGATTTTCAGTCTTAACTAAACAGGGCCTGAAAACTTTATCATACTGCAATGCCTCAGGCTGGTCTGTAACTCTGACAGCCCCAGAGAATCATAGTATAATATATGTTTGTGGACTCACTGTGGAAAAAAATTTAGGGGCTTACAGTACCAATAATAAATACCTGTCTATCAACATCCAGCTAAAGGAGTAATTAGTTAAATCCATGGTTAGGAGAGGGAAAGAAGAAAGGAAACAGAAGTCAAATAGGAAACATTTTACTGAAAGCTTATTTTTATATCCCATATTTCTAAAAATGGCTTATGAGTGTGAAATACAGCATTAGTCATTCATAACAGCCTCTATCTCCCCCTTTATCCTTCCCTACTAATACTTACAATAACAAACCAGGCTAAAATTAGAGCTGCTTTATAGTATGTTAACTTGATTATCATTGTTTCAGCACTGATTGAAGAGCACACATCAAAAGCAAAGCTCTCCTGTACATCAAGTTCACCTTCCTTGACACTGACATTCAGCTCACAGATTAGAGAAGGAAGCCAGGTCATTCTCTTCCTCTCAGGTTTCCTTCAAAACTGCTCAGCTGAAGGATTCCCAGCATTAATGTTGCTCCCTCCATCTCTTGTAACTTTATTTTTAAAAGGATAGAGATGTATTTACCACTCTCCGAACTGTACATCTCACGTATGCCATAAGAAATCAAGAGGAGACAACGTAGCTAGAAGGTAATAGCCCAAACATTGCAGCTTTAGGTTTCTAACCATTCCAGGGAGGCAGCTGCAGGTATGGTTGGAGGAATTCCAAGCACTTACCCTGCTTGAATACCACACAACCCCCAGGCTCCAGAAACATGATACTCCAATTCTGATAATTAAAAAAAAAAAAAAAAAAAAAGAAGAAGAAGAAGAAGAAGAAGGATTGTTAAACTGCTCATCCAGGCCTGCAGCTGGGGGTGACTCAGAGTGCAGAGCTGGAAAAATGCCCAGGTGGCAAGATTAGAAACTCATTTATGTAGTTTATGTGGCCTTGCCAGGAGCCTCCGTTTTTTCCAAACCTCCTTCACTTTATTAACTTTAAAAGCACTCCTTTCCTGTTGGGGATCTGGCATGGCTGCAGTGAGGCAGCTCTTTCTCCTTTTGCGTTAAAAACACTTAAAGGCTTTCTTTCCTGTGCGTTCCTTTCTACTTGTGTGAGATCATCTGTGGAATTTTCAAATGTGCTCACCCTTTCTTTACCTTTTCATTTTATTCTTTGTCCAAGGGTTCAGTTTAAATCCAAGTGCTTTTAAACTAACTGTATTCATCAAGCCAACACTATCAGGAATATATGTTATGAAAGCAGGAAAAGAAAAGGCCTTCTTGTCATCAAAACTATAATAATTATGTGTCAAATGTAATTACTGCTATGTGGGTAATGCATCTAATACTAAGTGACAAAGTAAGCTGCCTACAGAAGTAGAAAGTAACTGGTGGCAGGATCAAATATGATATAAGACTAAACGTCCTGCTTAAATATTCTGTCTGCTAATTTCCACCAGAAAAGTGAAAAAAAAAAAAAAGTGTTTTTTTTTCCCTCCCTTAAAATAGCTAATGTACTCAAACTTCTCAGTTCTCCCCACCTCCATAGAGTGAATCACAGCTGCTTTAAAATAAGGAACACTGTGCTATAAATGTACACATTCCTAGGATCAAACTCTGGTGAAGGAGCTCATCAAACAGAAAGGAATTGAGTGTGGGAGTTTTGTCCTGTTGACCCATTATGTTTCCTCGTTAAGTTTGTACGAACATTTGACTCACTTGATAGGAAATAAGCTTTCGATGTTTCTCTGCCTTCTTTAAAATACATAAATTAATGAGCAGCTGGTGAAGCTGACATGTGCCTGTGAATTTGAGGACTACTGATATGTGAAGTCATATTCTGAAGGAGGAAGAAAGTGCTATGTCAAGAACCAATATTATAACATGACAGCACGTCAGAAATTTGTTCATTTTGAAAAACGTCTGCTCTTCCCTAACACAGTTGCAAGTAGACTTAATAAAATCTAACATATTAAGTAGAAACCAACACTTAAAAAAAACTTATATTTTGATAAAGTGCATTCCAAATTCTGAAAATAATCCACAATATCTGTGCTTTAGAGTTATACTGTGAATAAAAGCAATTCACCTAATTGCTACCTAAATGAATAAGAGTTTACAGCATAGACATCTTTTACAACAATTACAGTTATATATATGGGTATCTTTCCTGATTTGTATTGGACTCCATAAATGTAAAATTAAGAATAATAGGAATAAAGGATTCAATGACTGTAGATTCTAGTCCTCAGTTTTTTATGGTTCTGTTGGATAATCAGAACAAAAGCATTTCTATATATTTTCATGTTAATTTCATAGCAAGCTTTGATTTGCTTTGTATTTAAGTTTCAGGAATATATTTAATGAAATATTCATAAACTTTAGAGATATTTGAAGACAGAAAGATTGGAAGATTTTCAAAATATTTTTTCATTGAAATTCATCTCTTCAATCTAAAACTTCTTTGAAGTTTTAAAATTTCAAATACTCATTGAGCAACTTTAGCAGTTTTTAGCAAATAGAACTTGCACATATAAAATTAGACCGGAAGTGTAATTTTGAATATTTCATTGATCTTGTTAAACAATGTTCAGTCACAAGATTAAAATTATATTTTTGTTAAAAACAGTTTTTGAAGGACATACTTCCAAATAAGTTATAGCCAAGAAATATTTTGCCTTTTTTTTTTTTCCAAAGGAAATGCTTGAGATGAAGAAGAAAACATAAACTGCTCACTTTTCACCATGATTACACACCATTCTGCTTTGTGAAAAAGTTTTGGAACACATTTCATTGAAAGCCAGATTTTATACATATGCAGAAACATATTTAACAGCATTTACTATCAGTTCCAGAGCACAAGTTTTTCTCTTTAATTGTAATGATTTAAAACAACTGGATATTAGGAAGGTATTTCCACTAATAAAGCTCTCAGTTCTCCTGTGTTCGTTTCTAGAAGAGACAGAATCATAGAAAAGCTCAGGTTGGAAAAGACCTTAAAGATCATCAAGCCTAACTGCAACATAACCATACTACCCAAATTCTAACAACTCATTGCTAAATTATTTCCCTGAGCAAAGGACAAAAGATCTCGCATCTATCTCCTGTAAATAGCTAATTGGCACCAAATTTAATTTGTGAAAAGTAGACACTAGAAGAGTTCAATATACGAGTGATCATCAATAATGAAAAAGCAGTGGTGATTAACAAGACATTTCCTCAATAGCAAAATTCATGTTAACTAATCAAATCTTTTGGAAATGCTCGTTACACATATTTTGAGTCTATGCTAGGATGCTTCCTCTAAATCAAAACTGTTTTCCTAGTTCCACTGGGTATGTTACATAATACCAGCAGTGCTGTCTGTATGTATAATCGTCAGCACTAGAGGAATACAGGCCCAAAAGCATTCTCTGACTTTCTGCTGATAAATAAGACTGATGAAACGAATGGCTCAGAACTGCCAGGCTTGGTTACAGTTTCTGAAAAATTAAGTCAACATGAAAGAAATAATGTTTTCAAATGGCACCGTTCTCTGTAGACTGATACCCCAATTTATTAAACTCTACTTCTTGGGTCCCAGGTTCAAGCGCTACTTCTGCTCATCAGTCACCACTTGTTTCTTGAACTAAACAACACATCTGTAATTCTCAACTTGACTAGAATTAGCTCCCCAAAGGAAAAAAAATATTTCAAATAGTTCTGACTGGCTTCTAAATTGGAAACACCTGTAAAAGAGTTATATCTTTTCCTGACATAAATTAGTGACAAGGAGTTCATAATAAGAGGTGCAGACAGAAAATAAAATAGTGTAATAAGTATTTCAGGTAACTGAAAAGAATTGTCATGACTGGGTGGGTAGGAGACAAGAATACGTGACCCCAGCCCATTGCTTTTCTATAACACTAAAATAGATGTTTGATACCCCTCTTGTGTTAACCAGAAAATGACTGCCTGAAGCAAGATCAAATGTCTCATTAGCACTCATAATTGCTACCATAAGTTGAAAACAGATGAAAGAATAAAGGATAATATTCAACAGTAGAATGAAAAAAATTGACCCCTTTTGTTCTATGGTGTATTTTCTCCTTCAAATGGGGCCTCCCTTACAATTAAGTTCAACAGACAAAGTCATTATAAACAGAACTCTAGACAATTTCATCCCACTTTAAATAGTGTTCATAACTACAGTGGAAGATTCTTAACCATCAGTAATTATGCTAAAGTATACAATTTCTTCTTGAAAAAAATTTAATAAATAAATTTATCTCTTCTCTACAAACTTGTGACAACAATTGAGCTAATCTGTCACTGCCACAGTACCTGTATCTCCCATTTTCAGTGAGAAAAATATCTGCCTCAGCCAAGAGAAAAATAATGTTTTGCCAGAATTCTAGAATTCCACCAGTTCATCAGGGAACTTATCCCTCAATATATCTAAACCTATGGGCTGTGCTAGCGTATGAGAGCTTTTTTGACGATGC
This sequence comes from Bambusicola thoracicus, assembly GCA_002909625.1. Taxonomy (NCBI): domain Eukaryota; kingdom Metazoa; phylum Chordata; class Aves; order Galliformes; family Phasianidae; genus Bambusicola; species Bambusicola thoracicus. The sequence continues at coordinate 9,803 of PPHD01029888.1, forward strand.
ATGAAGAATAATACTGATTCATGGTTTAGTTGCATAAATTTGATATATGGTTAGTTCTACCCAGTCACTCAGTACACAGAGTGAGAGATACCTACAATCAGTTGCTTGGCTACATGTAATGACTTCTCATGACAAGCACTCAGCATCAGAATGCTAATAAGGATTCATTTTAAGTGATGTAAAAGAGTTAGTGTACAGTCTAGTTGCCCGACGTGATACAACATAATACAAGCTGACAGACTCCATCTTTCAGGAAGAACAAAGTGATTGTTTGGTAGAGACATGGAAAAATATACTGGCTAGTGATTCTGGGTGATGTTAACATCTTTTTTCTGTACCTGTATTTTTCTCAGCTATAAAAATTAGGAAGAAAATTTTGTTCAATACAATGGGAGTACTTACAAAAAAGTACAATGCTCAGTACTGTGCACTGCTATGAAAGAAAGGGGTTGTATAAAATCAGGAATCTCTTTCCTCCTCATTTATTATGGTATACAAGCACACAGTATATTTTGATAAATGCAGATAAACTATAAAATTGCTTAGGTTGCTAATATTACTTCATATGCACAAATACAATCATTCTATTCTACTGGCTCGAATACATAGGTGTTAGATGCATCTAACTGCAAGAAGAAATATCAGATACTAATTTAATATTAGCATTTCTTCATGATTTC
>PPHD01029889.1:0-10482 GCA_002909625.1 Bambusicola thoracicus
GGTATGAGTATCCTTCATTCCACTTCATAGTGCAGCACCAAGCCCTTACCTTATTTATAAAGAAGGCTTCCAGCGAAGAAGAATATATTTTCTATACATACGCATCAGCTTGCTTTTTAAAGGAGTTTATGCTAAAAAGGCCCCCCTTCACATTCAGAGCAAGGTCTAAAATGCATTTAAAAGTAAAGAAACTGCACTACACAAACAGAAGACAAGCTGTTTGGAGCAAACCTCTTTACATTTACACACTGACAAATGTACACAGAAGCATAGGTGTATGTAAACGAAGACAATCTGCTTCGGAAATCCTACACCCAACCTAGAGTCAGGTTGCACAGGTTGGGTGTGTGAGTGGAAGACCCAGTTCTGCAGAGCGCTGTGAGGACCTGCAGAGTTTTTCATCAGGAGAGCATGGCACTGGAAACAGAGCGATCTCTGAAAAGGAGCCCGTGCAGACAACCCCCGCACTCCCATTTTCTGACAGTTTCTCTGAGGCTCCCACATGACTGTCAGGTCTAAGCGGAAGGCTCCAGAGAACAGAAGTTAGGCATTTAGGTATTTAGGTTTAGACTAGATATCAAATGCAATCAGACACTGCTGCCAGCCACGTTCTCGGAAGAGAAGACAGACAATTTGTAACACATGCTCCCTTCACATGACACCCTGCGATTACAAGACTCAAGACACATATATTACTATTACCTCAACACACGCCAGTTTCTTGCTTCCAAGTTATTCATCTGCTGAGGATGGATTTGTAGGACAAAGCAATATATCATGACTAGCTACAAATGAGCAGAGAACCACCACCCCCTTTCCCATGAAACCCAAAATAAAACCCATCATCTTTAATTCCAGACAGCCCACAAATCTCAATTTTCCTCTAGAGGGAAAAGCGATGACTGCACGATAGAGTTTTATTTTCTTCTCCTCCCCTCTCTTTTCTCCTTACGTTTGCTAACTCAAAATTCAATGTCAGAAAAAATATATATATATATTTAGTCAGAAGTATGTCAGTTACATTTTTATTAACCTACTCCAAGGGAAAAGCGTCAGGGATTCACCATACAAGTATAAAACCCCTTTCAAACACCTAGGGGTTACTATATTACTTCATCCCAGCAGTCAATCGATGCAGTAAAAAAAAATAAAAATACTGAAAATGGATGCTTTTCCCCTCTTCCACATGTCCAGTGATTGCTCCGTTACAGCGTGATGAGGTCTACCAGGTTGCCTTTAGGAGGGGTCATGTTGTCTGGAAAGAAGTTGACTAATGTGTCAAACAGCTGAGTTCTCTGCGCATAAGTGTGATCAACATCTGAAAATCCTAGGGGAGGAAGAAAAGGGAAAGCAAGTTAGCGCTCACTACTTTAAATGCTCAGTTTAGCTGTGGAATACATCAGCTTTCCATTCTAAATGGAAGTTAACTATCTGCTGTATTTTTGTCCCTGACTAAAGCCCAGCTAACATCTATAGCATCGTACTAACAAGGCTGCCAGCTTCTCATCCCACTACTGTATGCATGTAAGCAAAACGAGCTCACGTCACCCCAAGCCAAAGCCAAAATCAAAACGCCATAAAAAGCAGCAGGCAAACGGCTGTCAAATTTGTGGACAGTCCTGAAGAAACCAGGGAAGCGAAAGTCCTCAGGGGACTGCTCTGATGTCCCAAAAAATAAGATTCATGTAGCTATTTTTATTTGGTGCCTCATTTCTTCTGTCCTCAGGCCTTCCTCATTATCTCACCGCTGCCTTAGCCAGAACTGGTACTCACACTGCCCAGTTTTTCACGAGACAAGCTCTACTGATGGTAGGAATCCCGAGTTAAGAGCTGCTGTTTAATTGCTGGGCTGCACTGCAGACCCAGCCTGCATCTTGGCACATGGTCTCTGCAAAATCACTTTGTGAAGTGCCTCCTCCTGACAGGGAAGGGTTTAGTCTACCACCGCAGCATTGTTTATCCAAATCCTCATACTTAAATCATCAACAGCAAAAACAATAGAGCAGGCATACAACGATTTCCTCTGCTTTGTACTACTTAAATCACTGGTATCTCGAAGGAATGCTTTTTAATTCACTTTTCAGTTAATCAAAGAAAACCAAGTTCATCAAACCGGGGGTGGGGGGGCCTTGGTTGTTGTTTTATTTTAGCAGCACCACTTGATGCATGTGTCCTCCAATCCGTAAAGCCAATCTCTGAATACAGCACTGTACTGTAGAACACGGTGATGTTACTGTGGGAAAAACTAACTCATCTTTCAGAGCACTGAGAACTAGGAGAGGGGAAAAACGAAATCAAAACACCTCCCTGCCCTGAAATTAGCATTTACTTCCCTTAAAAACCCGTATTTTAAACAACAGCATCAACTAGGTAACACTCCCTAAAGTCAGCAATGCTTCTTTATCCAGCAGGGCAGATAATGCAGGCTTTTTCCTTCCCTCTATTCCTTCCACTGGGAATTACACCGTTGGTCAAAACTGAAGCAATCCTCACTCCTAGCTAGAGCCCAGCAGCTGGCTGGCAACACAGTTACAAGAATGCAGATCATGCCAATATTCTTCATATAGCTTGCCCAGGATTAATATCTGAACTGTTTAAAGCAGTTAACTGGATAGAATAGCGAAACAAATTACAGCTTTGGCTGAGACTTCCTGTTTTCAAACCTACATGCCACTGCTTTCTTCACTCTTGACATCCTGCCCAAAATACTCACTTTGCAAAGAACAGAGTGAACCAAACTACTCCAGGAATTGCAGTTATCCCAGCAAACAGAGCCATAGCCATGCTGTGAGATTCCAAAGTGACAGGACAAGATCCTGACCAAAGCTTCTGTTTATTTGGGCAACAGTAACGCATCAGATGTAATAAGAGACACAAAATGATCCCCAGAGGCATGGATTTAAAAGCACTGGTGACAGATGTTTTAAATACGGGCTCAAAGCATTGGGCACTGGTCATTTTACTCTTTTAAATGCCTATGCATTTTCAAACTGAAAAAGGCTCACAATACTCAGAAGAGCATGATATTAAAACAAAAAAAAATACACACAGAAGAAACTAACAGTAATCATCTTCAGGAGAGAGAACATTCTTCATGCGATTCCTGATACACAATACTCACCAAGAGTGGTGAAATCCGAGCCAGACTTAAATAATGCTGAGGCAAGAAGCTGAAACTGCAAAACAAGAGGTGGAAGAAGAAAGAAAAAAATGTTAACTGCATTGGCAAAAAAAAACCAACACCAACCAACAGTGGCTTTAGAGTTGCTGGGTTTTCTCTGCATAATCCTTAGAACTACTGTTGCATGCACACGAGTAACAGCGGACATGCATTCATAGGAACAACACAGCTTGGTGGTACAAATGAGATGTTTTCTTGTAGAGGTCTAAGTTAGACCAGCATTGAAAGGGTAACTGGTACAATGCAGCGTGAACTGTTTTAACACCAAAAGCTTTACATTTTGATAACCTTTCTGAATTGCCAGAACAGCTTGTATCACAAGCTTGTTTGAGGCAAGGTCTTTTAAAGTTTAAAGGAAGTTCCTTGCTTGGGAATATCAGAATCAAGAGTGAAAGTGGATTAAGTAACACATTCATAGTCTCCCTTAATATCGTAATGATAGACAACGAATATTAGCTTCCTCCATCCCCAGCTGCTGTTTTCAGTTCCTCACGTTGAAGCAAAGCTCAGTGCTTTATCATGTTTCTTCAAAAAATTAGCCACTCCCTTAAAGGCTTGTAATGTTCTGCCTCCTCTCTGTATGTCTTTACACCATACAGCCCAAAGAAAGCAAGGTAAAATATGTAAAGGAAAGGAGTGGGGAGAACTCCAGAAATTAGATATTGATCAGTTCAATTTCAAGAACAAAATAAAAGAGGAACAATGTAGAAGGTGACAAGTACCAGTCAATGCTGATTTAGCAATAAGTTGTATCACATTAATCTGATTTCTTCTACAGTAGGGCAGCAGGCCACAGGGATGGGACACAGGCCTCTTTTTATCTTGAATTCCATAGGACTTTATATGCTTTCATATGACACTTAAGGTAAATTAGCGAGGAATCACTGAGATTAAGCTAGCAGGGAATAACAAATAGGTCAAGTAGCTTGACTGGAGATAGCCATGAGCGCTTCAATACCAAAACAGAACCATGAATCACAGAAGAGGAATGGGGCCTGGCTTGAAAGCAGAGGACACATTCACTCAGCCCACAGATCTCGCGCCATGCTCATACTGCCAGCATGGCAGACACGCTTCAGACTGATTTTTTGTTTCATCCAGGCTATGACGATGGCTCAAGATGCAACTCACTGGGGTCAAGTGCAAATCAACAAACCTAGGAATAATCAGTCATACAAAACAGAACTGCAAAAATACATTTGCAAACCGTAATAGATCACTGTCAGCCTATTGCAAAAATAACAAATACAGCAGAAAACAAATGAAAAGGAGTCAGGTCTTCAAGTAAATCAAGTACTCCTGCTGTTACCAAGGCTTGTAAATTCTCATCTACAATATAGTAACAAACTTTGAATGCCCTATATCAATTAGCAGCATATGGGGAAAGCACTAGAAAAATCAAATGGTTTAAACATCAAGCTCTATCAATACAGTTTCAAGGATCAGGGTTGCACAGCCTCCACAGAAGAATGCCCAAGGATGAAAGAGCAATGAGTTGCAAATGTAAAAGGCGTCTACAAAAAGGTAAACCTACAACTAAGTGCAAGAACAAGAAAACCTTCAGCAAATTTCAACCTGCTATCAAGAAAAAAAGCAGTCTAAAGTAAGGACTGCAGCATGTCAGAATAAACTTGCAGATTTTTGTGGAGGCTATCACAGGAAGAGATCAAGAGAGGTATTTAAGAACAAGTTTGGAGGATACAGAATTGACAGACCGCAGAATAGGAGGATGAAGTTGATTAAATAATCTCAGTGAGAGGTCTGATTACACATAATCTAAAGAGACTGCATTGCTACATGTGTATTTCACTGCAAGTGAAACTTTTAAGACTTGCTTGGCCCTGCACCAGTAACATCCTTACAGATACACCCAGTCTAAATAGCTCCAACAGTTCCAATAAAATCAGTGGCCAGATCCAGGCTGCTTCTGATAGAAAGTGCCATGTCCTAGCTATCTTCCTCTCGCAAACAACTGCCTTACTGGCCTGCTGCCAAGCTGCCTGGTGACACACTAAGCCAGCTTTGTGAGGACAATGCCACATGCTTTGAGGGGTTCACCCTCCTCCCCCAGTAACCACAGCCACTCAGATAGAAACAGAAGTAAACCCCAGTTGGGGCTGGGCCTCAGGTACTCAGCTCCTAGAGGTCAAATAGCACAATCCAGGTAGTAACTCGCTGAACTGAGACCAAACATCAGTTGAAAAGACCCTCTGCCAAGTATTCTACTCTTCACATACTTTGAGTGATGAATTTCTGCTGCTATGAGTTCCTTTCTAGCCTCTGGGGAAAGGAGTACCTTTTCTCCTTCACTGATGCCTCTGCAGTAGAGTTAACCTTGAGAGTTGTGTTTACTTTTGCTTTAAAATGATATTTTATGCATCATTTCACATTTAAAAAGCATTTTATGATAGAAAAGTCAAGCAGGTATGTTATCAACATCAATTACGGACAGCACTGAAGCTTTATGCTGGCACACCACATTTGCATTAAAATACCAGCTAACCATACAATGTTCCGCCAAGAGACCCCTGTTTTTTTACCCCAATGCACAAGATCACTACTGCTAAGTGAAGACCAAGTCTCTTACATACCATTCATAGCATATATCCAATGTGCTATAAAAAAAATAATTTCTTTGTAAGTTTTTTTGTTGATTGATATCCCACCAGGTAGTATTTCATATTTTGCCTCATTCTGGGCCCCCAATTTGAAACTACCATCTTTTCTTTTTTTTTCCCCCCCAAAAACATTTTGCTTTAAACAGCTTCTACTGAATTCATTTATAGCTAGAAGAGCAAAGCCCTCAGCAGACCGCACATCAGATCTCTCCCATCCGGTACCAAAATGAAAGAGCCAATTAATGACCATCTAGGAAAAGCGATTTGCTTAACGTCACATAGCAACTCCGTTACAGAGGCAGGACCAGAACCCAATTATCCAACAGAAGCATCCAACTGCTTTAATCATGCCACCACCCATTTTCTTTTGACAATCCCTTCACTGTGCTGGCTTCCTCTACTCCAAATTAAGCCTCCATACAAAATACAACCGTTTACTTCATTACACAATTAAGTTCTCCCTCAGAGATCCAATCCTCCTTCTAAACTAATGCAAGGGTTTCTTAGAGATAGGGATATAAGACAACTAATATAAGGTTCCACAACCAGTTTCAGAGAAAAGCCTAATTAAGACTACATAACTAATATTAATTCCAGTATTTTCCAACTTCGTGTTTCCAGTATTACCATTCTTTAATCAGTTTTACATACTTGACCTAGGTTTCTACCTAATGCAAAAAAACAATTCCACTCTGTGACAACCCACATAGGTTTTAGTTTATTTGCTGCACACCTCTACTGTCTGTGCATAGGTAAGACCAGTAATTCTGCTTGGGATACCTGAGGGGCTGTACAAGTTAGATATAATTCCTCCTCCAGAAGGTCTGAACCACTGAGTGCTCAGATCACAGCACAAAGCAGTTTCTCAGCTTTGACTGATTCTGTTGGGATGGCGCCTCGTAGTGTAGGCACAAAGAAGAAACAAGAGGCCTACACTGTTTGAGGATGGAGCTGTCACAAGCTGAAGTCTGGGAGGGTTGAACTCTTATTTCAAAGGCTCCTTGGCTCCAAAACCTCTGCTCCTGCAGCACTCAGAGCCTGAGGCTTTACAAAGAATCACAGCAGGACATGAAGAACAGAAGCGTGCTTTTCTTAGCTCCTTCCTAGAACTACTTTTCCTATTTGGACTTAAATTTTCCCAGAAATTTCACTCAAATGCCGACCTAAACAATACTTTCGGGCTCTGCTGGCTTTTATCTGGCACATTTTTTTTTTTTTTAAAGAAAATGTCTCAAGAATGGAAAGTATAAAGCAGCCTTGAACAGGGGCCTCCAGCCCCAGGCTACAAATTAGTCAGGCCTCAAATTGGCCTCCAGGCTCTTGTTCCTTTTCTCCTACCACAGTCCAAGAAAAACAGATTTCAGCTTTTACTTGCACTTGGTACCTATGTTTTGATAAGCATGGGATCAAGCTTAAGTTTCTTCTTCACACTAGGCAAATCTCAGTCTCATTGCCAAAAACGGTCTTGTTCTACTTGGGCAGCACTGGTCATTTTTTTGTAGCCTCTTCATTTCTTCTACAGACTGCTAAATAAAGCAGCAGAGACGTTTTGGGTTTGATTACTCCAATGTTCAGCTGATCACACACAAGGCTAACTGTGTTCCCTGACGATTTTATGCTTTAGTAGCATCCCTTTTCTCTTGATATACAAGTAAAAGACTTGGGATCCATTTTAAATTCCTTTTTTCATCACCTTTATGTCCTTAAAAGCTTAAATTAGGAAAAAAAGCTTCAATTTAGGAAAAAATTATCATCAAATGCACATCTATTCATATATGAAACAGAACATTATTTCTGGCAGATTTTTCTTCCCAATGTCAATAATTCCCAGCGTCAATCTTTTAGACAACTTTCATCTCCTAATAAACTAGGATGCACAGACAGACTTCCATGTGCTCTGGGGATTTACTCTCCTTGCACACAGTGTCACAGCCAGTAAACAGAAAAGATTCACTGATATGAAAATGCTGAACTGAAGAAGTTTAAGTGATTTCAAGCAGAAACACAGTTAAAAAGAACTAGATCTGCAATTGCATGCAACAGCAGAAATATAGTAGGTATATAGCCTGTGGCTATTAAAATAAGCACCTATAAGATACCCACCTGCTAACAGGCATCTGGAGCTTCACTGTGTAATAATAAGGAAAAAGGAAGTAAAACTATCATCCCATGAACGTTGCTAAAATTCACAACAAAGGAAGGAAAATCTGAGGTATGTTCCTACTGTCAGTCATTCATGCTACTTTAAACAAAATTGGTTACTAATGCCAAAGTAATTTTTGAGAACAGCCTGTTTATTTTCTTTGGCATTCAACTCAAAACAGCTGAAGAGACTTGCCTAACAAAGATTGAAAAAATTACTTCTATTATAAAACAACTAAGCCTTACCCTGAAGTGAAATTCTGATTGTAATATCATACCAGTCTCTAAAACTGTAACAAAGTCAAGGATAAACTCATTTTGGTCCTTTCCAAAATTAAGAGCAGTCCTATAGAGAGGGAGAACAACACAGAAAAGAGAAACTAATTCCTTTAAAATTTGCCATACTTCGAAGCCTTATGGCATTCACTGGTTGTAGTCCACACAGAACAAACCGATCAGATACACAGTGCTCAATATTAAGACTATCTGAACTACAAATAAAGACAGAGTACATAGGTGTCTGTGCCGAGATAAACAATCAAATTGCTGCTTGCAATTTGATATGGAATCCAAAAAGCCTGCGTCAGTCCTCTGGAAAGCACAAGAACTATTTGAAGATGTAATGCCAGAGCAAAAAGCCAACTCAATGTGATAACCGGAAGGTAAATTGACGTCAACTGGAAATACACCCACAGTTACTACCAGTACAGTGGCTGGCTCTAAGCCTCTGACCCAGCAGATCTGTTCTAGTGTAAAAAGCTTTACAAACTAAAGCTTTGTGACCAGCAAAATCTGCAAAACAAACAAACAAAAACCTCCTGGAATTCGTTAAATAATTTTCAGATACCACAGGAATTGAAGCTTTAATTCTGCTGAACAGAATGCACTAATTTGGCAGACCTACGTGACAGCTATTGAATCTTGCTTGGATGAGGCATTAGGCCTGTGGAGAAAAGAGAGAGTTCAACATATATTCACTTATATGGCTTGTTCTACTTGAGCTTACATGCTTAGAAAAGAAGACTGCCGGAAGACCTCATTATGGCCTTCCAGTATATAAAGGGAGATTAAAAGCAGGAAGGAAAACAACTTTAGATGATAGGACAAGGGGAATACTTTTAAAATAAAGGAGGTATGATTTAGATGAGATGTCAGAGGGAAGTTTTTCCACTGAGAGTGGTGAGGTGCTGGAACAGCTTGCCCAGAGAGGTTATGGATTCCCGGCCCTTGGATGTGTTTAAGGCCAGGTTGGATGCAGCTCTGTGCAATCTGGTCCAGTACTTCATCTAGAAGAAGTTGGCAACTCTGCCAGCAGCAAGAAAGCTGGAACTTGATAATCCTTTACGGTCCCTTCCAACTCAAGTCATTTTACGATTCTCTGATCATTAAAATGCAGAATACTAGCATGCTCTGTCAAACTTTTATTATTAAGCTTTCTATTCTAATTATACTCTGCAAGATAAAGGTACTAATTTTCCCCAGAACCTCAGGAGTCCATGCAGCGAGGTAAATTCTTCATTCTTACAGAGTTGGCAAATTCAGTACTACGCATTGAAATGAGAATATAAAACGTAGAGTGTTAAAGGATTCCCTATTTTTTACATGTATGTAACATACAGTCTGCTGGTAACAGATAGCTGTATGAACTAAAAGGAAAAACACTCACTGATCATAATGCAAGCATATTCTCTTCAGGCAATAAAAAGGCACACCCGGCCAACAGATGCCAGATCTCTCTAGAGAAGTTGGCCAAACACACACATGGCTTTCACAGACACGATGAGGCTTCTAGAACACAGAAATGCCACAGACAGAAAGGGAAAGTAGAGAACAGAGGACAATTTCATGTCCTGCAGAGTGAGATGGCAGAGAACTTGAAAACCAAGCAATGGAATTGTTATTTCATGTTATTGATTACTACAGATTCAAATAAGAAGGTGAAAGTGCTATCACATTTAAAATAGGCATAATTGGCAGAGCCCCCATTAAATACGGGAAACATCTTTTCTAGCTAAGGAAAATGAGGACTATTCATTCTCTGTCTTTCCTATGCTAGAAATAGATTTAAAAATGCATGAAAGTACATGATATGGAACAATTTCAGTGAGGAAATCATCTAACAGAAAACTTACAGGCACTGCAGTTACATTTTGTTGGATCAGAAGTTTATGAAGCCTAACCAGAATTTATAACAATTAAATTTGATCAGTTCCAAGATTCCAATGGCAGTTCATATTTTTTAATTTTATTAACTCTACATTTTTATACTATGCATATGCAGAGTTATTCCACACCAAATTTAACTTTCAGTGCCTGTAACAAAGATCACTTCTTTAGATAAAGTAATGAGTTGAAACCAGCAGATTAAGTGGCTTTATTCAGAGGCTCAGCAACGAGTAACAAGAATCCACTTTCCTATTTCAGTTTTATGAAAGGAGTTGTCAAATTACTTCCAAGGCGAGTAATCACAGAATGGCCTGGGTTGGAAGGAACCTCAAGGATCATGAATCTCCAACCCCCCTGCCGGGCAGGGCCACCAAC
>PPHD01029890.1:0-10481 GCA_002909625.1 Bambusicola thoracicus
CATCAGGGAGGTGTTGGGGTCCCCACAGAGGTCATCTCCCACGCAGGACCCTCCAGCTTTGCCCAGGGCTGCCCAGCCCCACGCAGTGCCCCCGGCCCATTGCACACTGCATTAACCTTTCTGCACGCACCACGCGGCGCCGGCTGCTGCCTTCCAAGCACGTGGGCAGAGGGCTGCGGAGGAGCCCGGGTGGCTTTTGTGCTTGATTTGCATCTCGGAGCCGCTTTGGGGTGGAGGAGGTGGGAACCTTGATGAGACCAAAGCGGTTCCCTCGATAGCAGCTTGGCTTTGCTCGGTGTAACGCCGGGCTCAGGGATGATGAGATCACTTCTAGAGTGTCGTGCTCCTTTCTTCTTATGCAAAATGACATGTTGTACGTGATTGCTTGAGATGAAAGCTGCAGCCTGGGATTGAGGTGTGCAATGCTCAGAGTGATGCAATAGGTTTGGAATTCCCTGGGTTGCACTGACCCCCAACCAAAGCTCCCTCCACAGCATCTCTACTTGCAACAGGTCCTGCACGGCCTTGGAGGTGAGGAATGAGCTGGAGCTGTGCAATGGCAAACGTGCCAGGGAAAAGGGAAATCACTTTAAAACAGCACCAGAATCTTCTCCCTGGCTTCATTTGGGTCCCGGAGCCCACCTGCACAGTTGTGCACAGCAGAGGTCTGGGAAGCCTGGAGCAAGCAGGGGGTGATGGCCTGCTGGGGGCTCCTGGGGGACTGATGTGGCACTTTTCTCTCCCAAACCCCATTTACTGGTGACAGAGAACCCCCAGCCCTGGGCACGTGGCTGCATCTCACACATCCAAGGATGCAACTCCAGTTCTGGATGTCACAATGGGGTCCAAACCCCTCTCCTTTGGCTGTGGCCTCTGATGAAGGTGGGCTCTTGTCCTTTGGAAACACACTTTGTGGAGTCTTTGTGCTGCAGGAGTTTAGTCCAGCTGTGTTCCTGACACAGGTGCCTGCACTTTGTGGCAGGGGTTGGGTTCAGCTGTGCTCCTCCCACACCTCCCTATCAAAGAAGCAGAGCAGAAGCTCAGGTTAGAGGCTTGTTGCTGCTGGCTGTGTGTGTGCTCAGAGCAGAGCTTCTGCTGAGGAGCAGCATGCTGCAAACCCTGCTGTGAGCAGAAACGCATTTCCAAACGAAACACAGCAAAGATAACTCACCAGGCAGCGCTTCCTCCTTGCAGCATTTACAGCCCCGCTTCCAACCAACCCTGCGTGGCTTTGATATGGCATTTCAAACCCAGCATTATCGATCATTGCTGCTTCTCTGGGGGCTTTTATTGAACCAGCATTAACCACTACTGCAATGAGTGCCCCCATCCTGGGCACAGCACCCACCCCAGCCCCACTGCTTTCCCCAGCACCCACTGCATTGGGCACCATGGGAACCCTCACCAACCCCAGCTGCACTTCGCCATACATCAGAACCAAACCAATAGGAATTTGGGTTTTGATGTATTTTTAACCAGGTGGGAGCTCACACTTGCTCTGCCTTTGGGTCTCACTGGAGGTCTGTAGCAGCTCAATCCAGGGGGTGCACAGGGGCTGCCCTATCCCCTCCACACTGCATGTCCCAATGGGGTCAGAGCTCACCCTCCCCAGCCCCAGCAGGATGCATCCCTTCCCATCACCCTGCCTTGCCCTGAGCTTCTTTAATTAAAGCTTTCAGAATGATTTCCCCCTTTATTCCCCCAAATCTTCTCCTTAATTAAAATCCCAATCTGGGCCAGCGAGAAGCAGCTGTTGCCTCTTTGCTGCATGCTCGTGTGCGTGTGCTGCTGCTAACCCAACTGCTGGCAGCATGGGAACAACATAGGGAGGAACACTGCTATCACCTGTCCTCTTCGCACCCAGGTAGGCCCTCCAAAAGAGGGATGTGGGACCCCACGGACAGCCTGCTGAAGCAGTGCCGGCTGAGGACCGCCCTCACCGTTACCTTTATCAGATGATGCATCTTTTTTAATGAAACTCGTGGGGAAAAGAATTGAAATAGCGCTGACAAGTGATGCATTATTTCACCTCTGATTTACCGGTGCATGCATTTTTCATTCATGGAAGCATCTGATATGCAGATTTATTCAGAGCAAAACAGGTACAGCACTTGATGGATCGGTTCTTGCAGTGTGCTTGTAGGGAAGGGGCCCAGCTGGGCATGGCACCATTCCCTAGGCAAGCCTCAGGTGTTGTCCCCAGAGTGGGCTAAAAGTCTGACCACCCCTTTTTCCCAAATGCCTGCTGCCCAGCCCCATAGCACACCATTATGGCCATGCTGGGTTGGTTTCTCCCCTCCCACCAATGGGTGCTGGCTCCTCCATCCCCATTAATGTCCCACAGACCTCAAGGCTCGGTGCTCCCTGCAGGGCTGTGGGTTTGGCCCCAGGTGTGCTGAAGTCCCACCCCCTCCTGGAGCAGCACACTGTGGTTCTCTTTGTGCTGGAGGAGCCCAGCTCTGAGATCCAGGTGGAGTTTCAGCTCCGTGCACCGAAGAAACTGAATCCAATAGAAATATCTGAGGTCTTTTTCCACCTCATTAGGAATGGAAGAAGGGAAACTTCTCTCTTCTGGGTACTATACAACCAGCATGAATTATTTAGGGCAGAGCATCTCTTCAACAAATATTTTTTTTAATGTGTGGAGATTAAATCTGATTTTTTTTGTAATGTAATAACAAAAGCAATCTCTCTCTCATAAGTCCTCCTATTTCACACAGTAAAGAAGTCCCAGGCATCCATTTCTGTATCGATCAGCAAATAGGTCCTTGTATAGATTTAGTTCACCTAACCTTGTTTAATTTTGGATTCACTGATTCAATGCAAAGATGTAGATGAAAAGCAAGTGGGCTGTTTCCAGTGCTGGTGATGCTATTTTTAAATAAATCTAGTGCATGCTAAAATAAATATGCAAAGCATTTTGTAAGTCCGTAGATGGGCGGGGAAGAGGAGACTGGATGCACTGAAATATTTAACAAACTTCTTCTCCAAACGCATCTTTGTGTTCTTTGGTAAACACTGCTGCTGTTCCCCATGACCCATCGCTTGCCCACCGAGCATCGCCAGCCAAGGGGTGACATCGGTGCTGCATTGAAATGCAAGGCTCATTAACCACGTCTGGGATTTTTTGTTTGCTCCTTTCTTTTCTTGTTTTCACATTCATTACAAGAGCAGGAGATGAAATACCCATCTACAATTCCCTTTCATCTCCAGGCATGTGTTTTTTCTTTCCACCGTTACTCAGATGACAAAGTTTCTCCTTCAGATTTTTATTTGATTTCAGAAGATGAGAAAGAATTAAAAGCATCTCAGGGCAGGCTGGGCTCTCGTTACCCCACCTGGGATCCTCCACAAGGCCAGGTGCAATGCCTGGCCTCATCCATCTCCATCGCCTGTGGGTGACCGCACCGTGGAGCCCACCCCGCTGTCCTCCTCCAAACCCTCACCTTTCAATCCAGTCAAAGCTAACTGAGTTGTGGCTTTGATCGCGTCTGATGGTGCCGGAGATCTTGTCAATAATCACGTTTCCATGGATGACAAGAGATAGAGCTAGGGGAGGTGGGAGTGAGATTGGCCTCGTGTCCTCGCATTGGTGCCTCTTGGTCCCTGTGAGACACCAGAGAAGCTACATCATAGAATCACAGAACTGTTAGTGTTGGAGAAGACCACTGAGATCCTTAAGTCCAACCCCAACCCATTCCCACCATGACACCGAACCACATCTCTCGGTGCCACCTCTCCACTGTCCAGGGACACCTCCGGGGACGGTGACTCCACCGCCTCCCTGAGCAGCAGTGCTGGTGCCCAAATACTCTTTCTGAGAAGAAACTTTGGGGACCCCTGGAACCTGGTAGGGCTGGTGGGCTGGAGGAGGGCTTTGTGTATGTAGGGACAGAGGCTGGACCAGAAGGAGCTGTGAGATGAGGATGTGCAGGCGGTCAGGCTTCCAGACAGCAGTTTCTGCAGTGGTCTCAGCATCACTCAGGTTGAATATTAGGAAAGTGATGGGGTCACCATCCCTGGAGGTGTTCCAGAAACGGGGAGATGTGGCACTGAGGCACACGGTGGGGTGGGTTGGGGTTGAGCTTGGTGACCTGAGAGGGCTTTTCTGACCTGAATGATTCTATGGTTGAAGGATTCTATGATCAGGTGATATCCAACCCACAAAAATTAGAGTGATTCTTCTTCCCTTTGATGAAACCAACGCTCAGATCTCTTGTTTACACCAACTCATCAATTACTGATGAGAGGGGAGGAACGTTCAGCACAACCAGTTCCACCCAAGGTCTCAGAAAAGAATTTTAGCCAAGTCCCCATAAGTCCCCAACTCTCAGGAGCAGCCAAGCTGTCCCAGGGACACTGCTCATGTTACCCCTGGGAGCAGTTTGCTGATCGTCATGCTGGAGGGACACCTGAAAGCCCATCAGCTGTGCTCACTTCCCTGACTCTCAAGCAAGGAGTGCCTGGCTGTTCTCTCTGTGAATCGTTGAGGCTCTGAGAAACACGGGAATGGCAAAACCAAAGGGAATGGGAGAAGGAAACAGCGTTCCTGGGGGCTCCTGGGGCTCTCATCCCCTCCTGTTGCACTGCAGTGCCGAGGAGCGGTGCCTGTCTGAAGGGCTGGGCAAAAAGGAGAGGAAAAGAAAGGAAATTTCTCCCTTGAATTCATCTGACTTCTTTTTATTTTCTTTGTTGGTTTTTTTTTTTTCCTTTTAATCTCATTTTGTATTTAAGGCTCCGGACTGAGGCTGAGTGTTGCTATTTTCACAGGCTTTCAGCTGCTTGCCTTTTACTGCTGATTGTTTCCTTTTCCCTTTCATACCTTTTCACAGCTTACTCCTTGAGAAGTGTCAAAATATTCAGATCGTTGGAAACACAACCAAGAAGCCCTGAGCCCTGTTTCCGTGTGGCTGCAGTTGGGGGATTCCAGGTTTCAGCAGATTTCCACCACGGCGGAGGCAATCGGAGCCGGTCTGTGCTTTCCAGTTTCTGACACTAATTGAGGGTGCCACCTCCTCTCTGTGGGCATGCAACTGTGCTTTAATATAACTAATCTCCTGGAATGCACTTGCTGATGTTAATTACACCAATACCTGTCAACAGCAATTCTACCACGATGGTCTTTTTTATTTTATTTATTCTTTTTTTTTTTTTTGCTTAACATTTTCTTCCCAGGAGACTTTTAGCACCCGGTTGCTCTGCCATCACCATCTCCTGTACTCTGGAGCTGCCCAGCCAAGCTGGCACAACGCAGTGTGTCCATTGGTCTTGTGTTGTACCCCGAGCATCTTGCAATCCGGGGAGGACTCAAGTGCTTCCTGCTGGCTCTAACTCTGCAAAGCCATGGCCTTTCCTTGGCTACAAAGGTGGCAATGCCATCCATGGCTACTTCAGACTTTGAGTGGTTGGTACTGGCTTGGCCACATGCAGGTGAGCAGTGGCTTCCCACTGCTATCAGGATTTGAGTGGAAACAGCTAAAAAATACAGGAAGAGACCCATTGCACTGAGCTGCCAGAGGAGGGAGGGATGTGCTCGTGAGATCGGAGAGGAAACGAGAGGAGAGAACCCCTGCACGGACAGTGCCAATGAAGATATTGCAGAAGCCGGCAGTAAGCCAAGAGATCTGAGCGTGGTGGCCAGAACGGCGGGAGGATGGTGCCAAGGCTCCATGCAGCCCAGAGCTGGGGCTGAAGGAAACCTGGGGACTCTGGAAAGGAAACAGTGAGGTTGAGAAACTGGAGTGTGAGGTGACCACTGGAGATAGAAGGCTTCAAGTGCCATTTGTGCCGGAGGTGTCACAGGGAAGACATGCAGAAATCCGGCCTGAGACAATGCCTTCTGTTCAAGCCTTCCCCTTGGAGCTGGCACATGCTGTCCTACGGGCTTCTTGGCGAGAGGCAGCGGGGCACTGCTGCCAGTCCACTGGTGTGGTTCAGATCACTAATGAGCTAATTAGTTGCTATGGGAATGTGATGTGGGAGAACTTTGGGGAGGAAAAATTATAGGTAATTTTTATTTGTTTGGGCCTAGTTCCTATAGCAACAGGAGAACTTGTCACTGACTACCAGTTGGTTTCCATGGAGTTGGCTGCTAGTTCTGGGTTATTAATGCCTCCGAGCACGAGGCAGTGCAACTCACCTAGCAGGGCTTGTGGGTCGTCCTCCAGTGATGGATGGGAACCTTGCACTGGGCAACCTCTTGGCCATGACTTTGCCATGAACTCAGCCAGCTCGCAGAGCCTGGGTAGGAGTGTACATCACAGCAGGTACAGTGCTGGAAGGATCCAGTAGGTTCTCCCTTCTCTTGGCCTCAAGACATGCTGAAATGAATAATCCATCACTTCGTAGCTTGTTCCAATTGCAGCACCACCTGATTTTTAATTGGATTTTCTCTGGGTTCCGTTTCCAGATGCTTGGCAGCGATCTGCCTTTCTCTGCTAAATTAAAAAGTCTTTTAGCACCTGGCAGTTTCGCTGCAAAGGGACTTACTGTAATTAAGTCACTTCTCATCTCCCACCGCTGGCTGTCCCGGATGAAGCTGTCTGTTTTCCTGCAGCCACACCGTGTCGCAGTGTTTGCTTCTGTTCACCGCTGGGTCAGAGGGACATAAGACCTCTCCAACCCTGCAGACAGAGCACTGGAGCCAGACCAAACGCTGAAGACTGTGAACTGAGGATAGAGATTGCTTTGATTCTGGGTTATAATTTCCCTCCCACCAGCCAACTCCTTGCCTTTCTGCAGGTGGGAATTACTGGGTGGCAGCCAAAATCTCCATCTTGCTCCCCACTTCTCAACCCAAACTCTACTCTGAGTCCATCAGCCACTTCTCAGCAACCAATTCCCAAATAACCATTGGAGGTGTTGGTGTAGCTGAACTAACCGCCGCTCACTGAGAGGGATCTCACTCCAGCTTTGAAGGCAAATGAGGTGATCAGCATGTGGACAGACCTCTAATGACATTTGGCTGAGGGTACCATGTGGTCGGGAGGGAGGCACGAAGTGAACCAGATTGCAAAGGCCAGCTCCTCCTAAGCAACCTTTTTCCCCTCCGATCTCTTGGCAAGCCATGCTGCTGGCCTCGCCATGCTCACACTGTGCTCCCAGCTGCTCCTTCAACATTGGATGGAGCAAACCCCAAATGCTTCAGGGTGGAGGAGGCTGGAGGATGGGGTGGGAAGGAAGGCCCTGTGCCTCTGAGATGGGGTCTGGCTGGCAAAGGTGGAGAAGCCAAGCCTTAAAGAAGGAAAGATCCATGCAAGAGCACCACAAGCTGTTGGGTGGAGAGGGAGGGGTACATCCAACATACCTGGAACCCAGCTCTAAGACAGGAGAAAGATCCAGCTTGGGAATCAAGGATGGGAAGCCAGGAAATGAGAACCCAGGACATGATCTCTTGGCAATGCATCCCATGGCTGGGGTCTTCCTGCCCCTCTCCATGTTTGGGCTGCAAATAACAGTGATGTTCTCGGTGGTCACCTCCAATCCAGCTGACGTCTGTGGTTCATGGCCTTCCTGTCCATGCTATGGGGTCCTGAGGGGAATTTCATCCCAATCCCATAACTCTCAGGCTTCACCAGACAGCATAGTGTGTGTACAAATGAGACGATTCTGCACAATCTGGCCAGTGTCCCACAAAGACAGGCAGCAGATGGTGCTCCATCCCTGGCTCACCTGGTCCTCCTCCTTTCCTTCCTCCACTCATGGCTGGCAAGAAGTGCTTCCTGGCTTGGTCTGAACTGCAGTTCTCCCAAGCACGGTTTTGCTTCTCTCAGGCTGTGAGAGCTCCTTGCAAAATCAGCGCTTCCCCACATAATATCCCACGCGTATGCTGGAAGGTACAGCTAATGGGGGCTGCCACCCCACACTGCACTGACCCACCCACATGAGCCCCTCTCTGTTCCCCAAGCCCTTTGGGTTGGATGAAGGCCCCCAAAAGCACCACTGCTGTGATGTGGAGGGAGTGGATGTGCTTGGGGTTACTCCTCCACCCCCTGGCCATGCTGCAAGGGACATGGCAAGGCCACCCAGAGGTGTGACATAAAGGTGCCACCAGAGGTGTGACGGAGCCCCATGACCAGCACTGGCCGCACCACCCAGCTCGTGGTGCGAGTGGTGGCAGGAGGAAGCAGGCTCTGGTTTCATGACACACGTGTGGATGCTTTCCATCTGAGTAACCTCCTGCTGTCAGAGAAAGGAGCCTTCTGCTGCAGGCTCTCTGGGGAGGCAGGCTGTGGGTCATGGGTGTCGATATCCCAAAGCACAGCGACTCCATCTAGCACCCAGCTGTGAGAGCTGGCCAGGGGCACAGAGGAGCTCTGTAGAGGGACAAGCCTGGGTGGCTTCTCCTTGTCACCCAGCAGATCTGCCATCACCAGGACAGGCAGGTTTGGGTTGTTTTCTTCAGAGTGGGAGAGCCTCCCTCCACTCCCTGCCCACTGACTGCCTTGCCTCGTTCAGAACATGTCTGTCCAGGTGTGCAGGAGAAGGTGGTGCCATGGAGCCACTAACCAGCAGTTGGGCAAGCTTGAATGCAGGTTCTCCCACTTCAACAAGCCTTTCTCTGCTCTTCATCCATCCCTGGAAGAGCACTGAGCTGCTAACCCTGCTCCTCAGCCTCACCTGAGGAGCAGGAAGACAAATGGTGGTCGGAGAACAGTGAGGTGAGGTCTTCTCCAGCAGTGCTTTGGGGGTGGGAGCAATAGGAGAGCTCCAGTGTCTGTCTTAGAGTGATGGAGAAAGGAGGAGCTGGGTGAGCATGTCAGCAGGGGTGAGTTTGAGTGGGATGGGTGAGTGCATGGCAGCTGTGGCCGTGCTTGATCAGCCTCAGTGGTGGAGGAAGGCTCTTCATCTGCTGGGAGGGGGTGTATGGGCATCCCAAGGAGTGACCCCCCAGCAGTCCGTGTCCTGCCAGGGGGACTGGAGTGCATTGCAACATTACACGGGACAACTGACCTGCTGTGGGACATGGGAGGGCTGGGAGGAGTTTTATCAAGGTGTTTTCTTCCAGGGACGGGCTCCTCATCTGCCTCCACCAGGAAAGGAAGAATGGCCTGGGGGTTATCTCGGTGTCTATAGGGACATGGGGTGGTTTCCTGGCTCAGCCTCTGAGTGGGGATTTTATTTCTTGGCTGAGCAGCAAGGCACCTGCTTTGGGGCAAGCGTTTCTATGGAGGGTTTCCCTTGCTCTGCTCCCTCCCAAGCTCACATGCAGCTCTGCTGTGCCCTTCTTCATACAACCTACATATGGGGATATTTCTGATGGACTTTCAGGGGCCAACAGAGATTTCTGCTCTGTGTATGGGCAAGTTACCTTGCAGCTCCTCAGACCTGCAGGGCAGGTTGTCCTGGGGCCGGTGGCTCTCTGTGGATCCCAACAACTGCGTCAATGCCAATGAGATGCTTGTGTTGCTGGGGAGCTCAGATTGAGGGGTGCTGCTATGGGGATCTGACTTCGGGAAGGATCCGTGGGGCTGTGTCCCGTCTCCAGGACACTCTTCTCAGTGTCCCTTCTCTGTCCTGTTTAAACTTTCATGACCAAATCAGCTTCTGCAGCAGAGCAAACATCCTCCTGTAAACAATCCGTGCAGATGGGGCTTTATTTGAACAAGCTGAGGTGTGCTGTGCAGTGCAGCATTGGGGTGGGGACACCTTGCTTGTGGACGCCTGGCACCTCCTAACCCATGCTCAGGGCCGGGAGGTCCATGGGCTTTGGCTCTGATGTGGCAAAATGGGTCTGGTGGTGGTGGGACTCCAATGATCCGATCTTCTCCAGGTGCTTCTCGCCTCCACGACCAGAGCGGCTGAGTTTGTAAATGGAAAATGGTAATACGTGGCAAAGGTCTCACCTGGAAAATGTCAAAGCAAATGGGCACCTGTGCTTCCCGAGGAACACGAGCCTTTTAGAAGTACGGAAATGCACTGACACCCTTGAATATTTTTGCCCTCCCTCTGGTTATTTGCTTGCCGTGTGCTGCATTGGCAGAGTTCCCCTCTCCCCAGAACCTCATTTTCTGTCTGCATTGCTGTTAGCTGACATTTCCCAGCTCTCTGACCTCGCTGCATCCTGAGCCCATTCCCCACCCTCCAGCCCAGCAGAGCCCTCCGGGACAGCATCTCCCCCCGCCACGTGTGCCCCGTGGGTGATGGATGTCACGGGCAGCTCCGTGTTTATAAATCACCTCAGAGCAGCGCTGCGCTTATCAGCCATAAACCTCAGAGCCTTTTCCATCCACCTGGCAGCCAGCCCTGAACCTGAGCTGCCCTCGGCCCCTGGCCTGGGTTCTGCTGCGCTGCCGGCAGCCGAGGCCGGCGTTATTTTTAATAGAGCATTTCTAGACTACAGCAAGTGGCAGGAGAGTGATTTGCGACGTGTCAGGTTTCCTGCCCTTTCTCATATAGCCCCTGCTTACAGAAATATGCTCCCGCTGGGATTGCTCCGGTTACATCTTTGTTGGCCGGTGCAAATTCCTCTTCATTATTTG
>PPHD01029894.1:0-10480 GCA_002909625.1 Bambusicola thoracicus
GATAATTATAAATATGTTCATGTATTTTCCTATGGATGAAATGACTTTGTCCATGGTTCCACTTTAAGAAATTACGGTGGGTATTTTTTCTATGGTTACGGGGAGGTAGCAACTACAGAGACAGGTGATTTCTGTAAAAGGAGTAAAAAGCACTGAGTTGAATTGTCTGCTTAAAAGTTACTTCAAACTACAATTCTTACCAGTTACCTTGATGCTGAATATTTTGCATCTAATCAGTTACAATGCGACCAATTAAACATTATAGATGAGTATTACAGCTTAATTGATTTTGTCAGCTTTTATCATTTTACTGCCAAAGGTCTGAGATTTAAGTGTGTCAGAAACATCAAGATGATTTTAGAACAGCATAGGACAGATTGATCTTAAGTGAGGTCAGAAGGAATAGCTAAAAATAAAATCCGCTGCAAGTTGCTGTCTGTAGTACCATCATCTGATCCAGATTTGAGATGCATTTTGAATACTGACCTATTATAACACATGTTGACTGACCTATAATCCATGTGATACTTTTTTCTTTTTTTTCCTTTCCTTTTCTTTTTTTTTTCTTTTTTTTTTTTCCCCTCCTTATCTCTCACTTTTTTCCTTTTTTTCATATATGAGGTAAGAGGAAACTTGAAAGAATTTTTATTGGTAAAGTTTCTCTTCTTTTGAAAACTTAAAATCAAGCAATCTTGAACATAATTTTAGTGGTTTAAGCAAGGACATGTTACACAGTAATGAAAAGTATTACCTGTCTGAGATGACAATGTCTTGTCAGTCTGATTGATACATCCTGTTTCTGTAAAACAAACCAGGAATAGACTTCATCAAGTTATAAGTTTTCAAAATTTTAACTCTTTTTAGCAGCACCAAAAATATTTCAAAATAAAAATGAAGAAATCTTGTTTATTTGACTGAAATCTGTTGCTCCATTCTCATGATAATTTTACTTCAAAGAAGTTTACAATGACAAAAGAAAGCTTTAGTTTGGATAGTTAAAGTAACCCAAGTGTCAAGATGGACCAGTTGTTGTGTTTTATGTGCTTTGGGTGGGGTTACAAATAAAAGCACCTTTATGATCATGAAGTTTGGTTCTTGTTACACAATGTAGGGCATGAGTAATGTTGTCTATTCATTTCTGCATCACATATCAAACTTTTGCTAGAACTGCAATTTATATTTTGGTAGTATATTCAGTTTTGATTTGAAAAGAAAGAAAAAAGGAAAAAAGTCTATTTTTATATATATTTTTTTTCCTCCTGATAACACTGATATATATGTATTTTTTTTTCTGTAGTCTTTTACATTCTGTTTTTCACTCTGTTAACTTCTTCACCACCACTAGATTATTTCTTTTTAATCCTTATTCACTTTCCTAGTAGAGGAAAACAACAATGAAGTGAAACAAAACAAATCATTTTTCAAGGGACTGAAAATCCAAGGTGATAGTATTCAAGAAATGTCAAAACAATGGTATTTGAGTAGGTTTCAAAATTAGACAAAAGTTACTTTGCTGCTTTTCTAGTGGCTAATGATCTCAAAATTCAGAAGACAGTTGTTTTTGTTTCAGCTGGGATAGAATTGTTCTCTTCAGAATGTCAGGCACGATGTTGTGTTCTGGTTCTAGGAGAAAAACAGTGTCGATAACATAGCAGTGTTTATAGCTGCTGCTAAGCAGTGTTGTACAGAGCCAAGGCCATTCGCAGTGAGGGCCCAAGGAGCTGGGAGAGAACAGAATTAGGACAACTGACTTAAATTGGCCAAAAAATTCCATACTCTATGACATCACGCAAAGGAATTGGGCATTGGTCAGGGGATGGTGAGCAATTGCTCATGCATCACTTGTTATATACATTTACATAAATAATAATAGCTAATTTTCTTTTCTCTATTTTAGTAAATAGTTTTATCTCAACCCATGAGTTCTACTGCTTTTTTTTTATTCTCTTCCCCATCCCACTGGGAAGGCAAGGAATGACTGAATGACTGTGTGGTGCTCAACCATTTGCCTGCTTAAACTGTAACAACAGATGATCAGCATTACGTGGTGCTTGGTCCTGAACATTTAAGGCTGACTGTTCTTAGAGAGCACAGTGACTTCATTTTGCTTGGGCTACACAGCTGCATTCCTCATTTTGAGTAATTATTTTTGGTTCACGTATGGATTTGCACTGCCATTCAAAGCAAAACAACTGGGTGACTTTTAGTACGGATATTGACAATGGACAGACAGCAAAATGTTAAAACATGATGTGCAAAATCTTGTCCCTGACTCATACATTCTCATGAAATTTGAGTGTTGGAGAGCACTCATGAGTGCAACAAAGCTCACTCCCCAGGCTCTTGCAGATGACAAGAGAAGAAAATCTACACAGAATCCACACAACAACACACTTATGCAAATGCACTAATTATGGCTTTGGAATTCAAAGAAGTTCACTTGAACTCTCTTACAAATTTCCTGGCTTTTTTATTTTGACCTGAAGAAGCTGTAATTTATCAGTTTCAGAAAATGTCCTGGGGCATGTCTGACAGCAAAATATTGTCTATTAAAGGATGAATAAGATCATTTTTACTTTGTAGAATACTGAAATTATTAATGAGACAGATTCTGCAATCTTTCATATACATCCACTGGACTACTCAGAAGGAAAATATTATTGCAGAGGACCTGTAGAAACGATAAGATCCTAACGAACAAAGTGACCTTAATTCACTTTTCTTTGTTATAGCAGTAGATCACCTCTCTAACTGGTGCAAACTGGAATAATTTCACTAGTTTCAGTAAAAAAAGTATAGTTATATGACAATTACAGAACCCAGAGAGGGAATTCAAAGAGGAAAATAGTGCAGAAAGGAGAAAAGAAGACAAAACCTGTTCCTATGTTAATGTTTTATGAACAGAAGTGTACTGATATTTGAAAAAAACAGGAAAGGGATATCAAGATTTTAAATATATCTTATGTACCACACTTATTCAGCACTGGTAAGAATATCAGTACAGGCAGATGAATTCAGAAACTTTCCTTAGCTATTCATTCATCATGATACTTTGGGAAGGAAAGAAAGAAAGAAAGAGCAAAATGAGCTTGGTACTCAGCATAGAAGGAGCAGTGGGAGAATTCCCATGCTCTTAACAAATTCTCCCAATGAGGAGGGATAAGATATTCAGTCCATTGGAGAGGGATAAGAATATATTATTACTCAAAACCATCAGCCAAAGGTGCAGTTCCTGAACTGAACTGGTTTCAAAAAGGAAACTGAAAGGGCCAATGAAGGTTCAGCTGCTCAGATAAGAGCTCAACTTGAGCATAGTGAGCTTTCTAGAAAAGAACTGGCAACTTTGGTGTGCCAGAGTTTGAATTTTTTCAAAATAGAAAGATACTGTACACAAAGAGGAAACAAGATGTTCCCTGCCTTTTCCTTCTACTAGAAACACTCTTGCTAAACATGATTTGCTGTTTTTTTCATGCATTCTGAAAAAATATCATGAAAGGAAAAGAAATACAAAACCCTGTCAATATTAAAAATGCTCCAAACCCAAGACTGGTTATTGCACTTCTTCACCTGCCATCCATTAATATTTAATCTGCACATGGATAAAATGTCAGCTGAGCTGTCCAGAAACATCTGGATGTTATGATACCTAACAAATCTAATAGGCACAGCTAATGAGCCCAAAGACGGGGAATGTATTATGTGATTGCTGTTGCAGCCTTCACTCAATGAATATAAATAGGCTTTCGTTGATCTTTTGTCCTACTAGAATGTAATCCAGTTTATTGAACTGGTGAATTGCATTAACCATTTTGACATTATTTCCTTATAAATCTAACATGGTGTCCTTGTTCTGTTCTTCATCTGTACATAGTGCTAACCAAAAGGAAAGGACAAAATCCCACAGCATAGAAGGGTTACAAACCACTGATGGATGTTGATTTAAATGGGAAATGTTTTTTACCGCTTGAAGAGAGCACCGCATATCTGGAGAAAAGAGCTGGGGAGGAGGTTGGAGTAATGCATTATAAAGGACATATTTCATACTCAGAAGGACAAGCATTATAGACTTAAAGCACAAGTAAATGAAGGTTTGTGAGAACACAAGAGGGGGGTTATATGTCTAAGGGATTGCCTACTTTTCACACAGATAGTGGTTTATTTAATATTTGCAAGCTCCTTTGCACAATCTGAAATCAGCATGGCTATCATAATGTAGTTAAGAATTGTTTTTAACTACAAAGGTTATTTAACTATTCCACTTTAAAACACCTTAAAAACATTTCTTAAGCTAGCAACCATAAACATGGTAATAAAATTACCAAAGCTGGGGCTGCACATTTCTCTGTTTCTGTGGTCTCTGTGCGAGTAACATTGTGCATAAATCACCATATGATCAGAAAACATCAGCTACATGTAGGAAAACAAAATGAGAAGAAAAATTCAATTACTTGCTTTTTGTAGGTATACAAAGGAAAAATATTGTTGGATTGCAGCTTACTTGACTAAGCTTAGATGTTCCTGCCTTTCTACTGCATATTTACCCAGGAGATTAAATATTCATAGCTCACACATAGACACCAGTGCTACAAACAGCCAATCTCGGGTTATGTTCACTTAGTTTGCTGTTTACTTGCAGACATGCATATATATACCTGTATAGGCATATTTGGTCACACACACAGACATGGACATGCTTATCATGTCTCCATTACAATTATTTTTTCAGAATCATTATTTATACTTCTTGTGATGTGTAGAAGAAAGGGCTGAAAAGATGCACTTGTACATGGAAGACAAAACATGAACTTAGTATCTCTTATTTCTTCTTCATTTATTTCCCTATGGACACTATTAAGTGAAATGCACAATTAACTGCATGTGCACTCTCACTGTTGTTTATTGCACATGCTAGTATAAATATAGAATAAGTGTTTTGACTACCTGGATTTATAATACTCATAAACCATATACATACATACATACATATTTAAATTCATCAATAATGGATCTGAAAACTTGGGCATAAAATCTTTCTGGTGTTAAACACTCATGATGTTTCAAAAGCAGGTTTGATTCCTCCTTCTGCTTTTACTCTCATACTGACCTATGACTCCTTTTTATTTTAAAACCATATCTGTATTTTTGTGCGATGGCAACAAAATGGCACATTGCAGAATTCCTATCCAGTATGTCTGAAATAGGTATGTGTAACCTGGGAAGTCAATCAGAGACAAAAAATCTCCCTAAGGCACCTCAGAAAGAAGGAAGTGACTCATTCTATACACCTGACTCCGGCTAAATCCTGTCACCCATACTGTATTTTTTTTTCCACAGTGATTGTTCCTCCAACTCTGCAGGCTATTCAGCTAAATGAATATCAGATACAAGATTTTCATGATTTCCGAAGCTCATCATTAATGGTGAGACGATGCTTCTGAGAGCCTGTTAAAGACTGTAGTTAAGAAAGATCTATGGAAAAAAGAGTTAGCAAGGAAATAGTAGTCGTGAAATGAATTTATAACCTTAACTAAACTCTCCCAAGAGACTGTTTACAGTGATGAATGGATAATGAAATCACAGCTGATTTACTTCAGCTATGAAAATACTAAATTTTTGATGAGAAGATCTTTTTGCCTTCACTGCATTTAATTTTTTGGGAAAATAAAACAAAGCAAAACAAACAAACAAATAAACAAAAAGAACTCTAATACCACTACATGTTTCTTTGCTTCCGGGTTTTCAGTTTGTAGGGGAGGGGGGAAAAAGAAGTATCATTTGGTTTAAAACCTAAATCCCTGTCAAAATAAAGGACAGTTTTGATGAAAAAAATAATTATTACAATAATTATTATATGCAGCTTTCTATACAAATGCCAATATGGATGGCAGAAATAATTCATACTTTTACCCTTATGAAGGCCAGATTGAGCTTTCCAAATGTGTAGACAGCATCTCAGATAGATACATAGAAACTTTCTGGTTTTGGTCATTTCTTTTGTACCTACCTAATGTTGCTATGTATCCTAAGGACTATGAAAGACTGATTGTACAGGCTAATGTACAGCTTCAGGATGGATGGATCCATTCATCAGAGAGAAGACACAAAGGACGCACAAGGCTGCTGCAGTAAGGAAAGCAATGTGGCTCAGAGGAAAAGTAGAAGACTGCTCGTCTTTCAAATAACCTGAGAAGAGGAATCTATTATTAGAATCTGAGCAAGCATTCTCATAATCTGGTTTTGAAAATAGAAAATTAACATTTTCTCTTATTTTCGCTTAATTTGTTTTGTTTTGTTTTGTTTTGTTTTATTTTATTTTATTTTATTTTATTGTGAAGCATCTATCCTGAAATTAATTAGACTTTGGATATTGCAATACATACTGATGTTGCTGGAAGCATCATGTCTGCTGTATAGACAAATATTTAAAGGATAGTAAGAGTTTATTGAAAATAAAAATGAGAATAATGAAAATCTGAAGCATACAACAAAATATACATATAAGAAATCCTTGATAGACCTCAAAATAATGAAATCTTTGAATGATTCCATTCAATTCTTTGAATGATTGACCTTAAGTGTTACTCTTTAAGGGCAACAGTGGAAAAAAAAAATAAAAAAGATAAAAGTCAGTCCCTTGGATTAAGTAAATCCCACACTATTAAAAATTTTCACAAAAGCAAAGTGACAAAAAACCTAAAAAAATATTACTTATGAGATTTTCTGTATTTATTCAGTGTATTTATTCTGGACCTTCTCTTTTTAACTTCATATAGATAAAGAGAAAACTAAACATTTTCAATTATTTTTCCCCAAATCTATTTGAGATATTAACAATTCTAAGAAATTTTATAAAGAAAATGTAGATATTTTAAAAGCCTGCCTATGTAACAACATATTGGACAGATAAATGAAATAACCCTGAGTCCAGTGTTAATAATTTTGTGGCACTGGAATAGCTTTTAGAAATGTGGAAAAGACAAATATATCTCTATTAGAATTGCTATAGAATCAAAGAAGACACCACAGCAAAAGAGACTGTCTTCTGCTAATAATTTTCTCACTGGATTCAAACAGTTTGCAGGTGAAGCTAGCATCTTGATAGTGGCTACCATTGCTCAAAATGAAGAATACGGATTTTTTTTAATGTTCCAGTACATATTTCAGAAAATGGTGATAGAAGATTTGTAGATCAACATATGCAAACTCATCTGCGTTTTGTCTTTCTTTAGATGAGTATCTCCTCTATTTGGCATTGTAAGTCTCAACCAAGGCAGGCTTTTTCACCAGGCAGAATAATTAAAGTGATGAAAATGTTGTCTTCTTTCTTTATTTCACAGCACAGAAGCTCAGGTAAGTGGGATGTGACAAGAGAATCAAGTCCTTAGGTTGCAAGCTGTTTTTTTAAGAATCAACCTCCACAAGTCTTATTAAGAAGAAAGAATATTAAACTAATGTAGTGAAATGCTTTTTGAAACATTTCTAAAATAATAGCTCAAATCTATATTTATATCTGGGTGGGTTGTTTTTTCCCTTTCCTTTTCAGAATGATCTGAACAATACTGAAAATGGTACGTATTTACTTTCTTTGTTGCTTTTTCCTAGTTTAACATTAACTTTGGGATGTCTCAAAGATGCAGTGTCGTCTTCAGATGTTTAAATTAGAGTAATTACAACACCTTCTCACTGCTTGTTACTGTGCGGTCTATTTTTTCTGCCTTTATTTTCTATGTTGTTTACTTGAGATTGAATTTGCTCATAACACTAAAAAATACACCTTAAACAACATAATATACATCACTTTTTCAGCCTTCCCCTGATTGCCAATTACCATTTTGGATGCCACACTCTTGTTAATTTCTGCTCTGCAGCATATGGATAATTTCATTCTATTTCCATTGCATTTACTGTTGTAATAACTACTGGTAGTTCTGCCAGATAATGTTGTCACTTGTCACCTGAAATGCAACAATTTTCTTTGCATGCCTAATATAACCTGGTTATTCACTGCAGCACAGTTGATGAGCTCTTCAATAAAATTTTAAGTATATGAATTCCGTCACATAATTTTAAGGGTTAATTACATTTTAAAACAAATTCTATAGTTTCTAGTTACAGCTAGCTTTAATTTGTCGATGATTCCTGCTTTTATGTATATGCAATAGACTCAGACCTCACAAACCTTAGCATAGATCACAATATCCATAAGGACCATAGGTCACCAGGAGGTCTCAGTGCAGTCATTACACAAACAACACGTGGCCATCTTGCCATGACATCTCTAAAGGATCTGCCTGTGTACTGAGACACCAGGGACCGCACAGTCACTCTACTGCATATCCTGCAAAGTATTCCCTCCCTGAAACTGCACAGCCAATAGATTGTAAATTGTTGCATTATTTGCTGAACTTAAAAAGGCATTGGCTGGCATAGCCATGGCAAAATGTCAAAGGCGATGGGTCCACCTTTAGGATAGACTCAAAATGAGAGACAAAGACATGAGAATCAAAGGCTTTAGCAGAGGACAACTGGAAGAGACTGAGAGCTCTTGCTACCTGGTGTTATTAACATATACCTAAGATAATAAAGAGCATCCACAGGCATAATACTTACAAAATATTATTTATTTTGAACACAGACCTAACAGGAACACTCTCTACACCAAGTCTACATATTCTGCTCTCATTGGGTTTCAAAATAAATTTCAATAAAGCTAGCAAGATGTTTGGACAAACATATCCACCTGAAAAACATGGATAAAAGGCACAGGCAGTGTCAAGGAGAAATAGTTGAATCAGAGCATGGAGGCACCCATGGAAAAACCCTGGCAGGCGTAACCAAATGAAAATCTTATGGAAGTTATACAAAAAGTCCTTTTGTACATTACAGTGGAAATTTCAGCACTTCTTCACAGGGAGAGGGCTCAACTAAGGCAGCTCTTAAGAAGAGAGCTGTATAAACGTGACCTTTGCAAAATGTACTCTTTTCACAGATATATATCTTACCTATGTCTGCAGATTATAATCCTCAGTTAAGCATTCCTGTTTTCCTTAAAACTATCATGAAATTAGTCTAAGTAACTTATCCAGAAGTAAATGATGTGTCTTCTTTTTTTCCCGTGCTTAGTTAACTTTTCAGCTGTCTCTATGCCTATGGACATCACCCAAATTGGAGAGAAGTGTAGGTCTTTTGTTCATTTCTTTGCTTTTAATTCTAGTTACAGAGTTGTTGTTTCTTTTTATTTAGTTAGGTGTTGTTTTTTTTTTTTTTCACAATATTCATGATTTGTTCTCAAATCATTATAGCTAAAGCTATCCTACTATAAGTTTCTTTCCCCCTTCCTCCACCTCCCATTGCAGTTTGACCAATTTTTTTACTTGTATGGCAGCAATTTCATGGACCAAAGCCTTCCACTGGGGGTAACAGAATATACGTAACAATTTATATTGAGTTTCCATCATGTTACACAAGTTTCCACATATGACTGAGTTTAGGTTTGCAACACATTTGTGAGACAGAGACACATTGATTTTCCTTTATTACAGATTGGGAAATAATGCCTTTAAGAAACAAAGCCTTAAGTCAATTAAAGGGACAACAATCGATCTCAGCTTTCCCGAATCTGGATTTGTGTTGATTATTATAAGGCCATTTTCCTACCTTCAAGATTTTGTTCACATACTTGGTGTTACTTTTCAGATGAATAAATAGAAGAGACAAAACTGTTATTGTCAGATGTACCAAAAAAATGTAAGAACAGATAGATAAATGGACATCCTTGTAAGGTGTTTTCCACAACCTGATATATATATAT
Organism: Bambusicola thoracicus; assembly: GCA_002909625.1. NCBI lineage: Eukaryota > Metazoa > Chordata > Aves > Galliformes > Phasianidae > Bambusicola > Bambusicola thoracicus. Next base: position 9,812 of record PPHD01029894.1, read on the forward strand.
ATATATTTGGAAATTGCAATATTGATGACAATTTGACATGCAATCATTTTGCAGAAACTTGAGTGGAAATTGTATCATTGGGCTCTATTAGTGGATAGTTTTTCCGGTAATAAATTTTAAAATATATTCCCTACACAAAGTAACAATGATTTTTGATTGTTTTCCAAATTTTTCCACCTTCTAATTTCCTTGGAAAAGCTTGGTAACTCTGAAAACAGTATTGAGCTCCCAGCTCTCCAGAACTCACAGAACTAAAGAATGACAAGTTTGAATAACAGCATTACCTCATTTATTTTTTTGACAGCAGAAAGGATAGTAGCAACTGAAATGGAACATAAACTTGAAGTCAGTTATAATGGAATTTGAAAAATTTTATAGCAATTTTAATGAATTGTTTGAAAGTAAATTTCAGTTACTGTGATTCAAAAGTTTCAAATCTCTCTAGAGAACCTGCTTTAGCAGGGGTGTTGGACAGAACAATCTCCAAAGGTCCCTTCTAGCACCTATGATGCTTTGCAATTCTGTGTGATTATATTTTTCTACTTGATGACAACTTTTTGACAGTTCTCTCTGCAAATATTCTTAGGAAGTGTTACAAGATAAAAGTATGTTAATTGTAAATCTGTTCATTTTTTCTTCTTACATATTTTCCTCTTAAGAGTTAAAAAC
>PPHD01029895.1:0-10480 GCA_002909625.1 Bambusicola thoracicus
GGATTGTCATTTCTTTAAAAAGTAAAGGAGAAATCATAGTTTTTCACCAAATGGTGGGAGAGAGGGAAATGCCCCCTGCTTCTGACTCCTGTTCAAGTCAATACTTACACTCAGACATCACAGGGACTGCACAGTCATTTGTTCATGCTTAGTGCTTTCTCAAAAAGCAGTCGCTGATCAGAACTCCACTTACCATAAAATGGACAAAAGGCTCTCCACTCAGTGAGTGTGCTCATTCACAGTGAGCACAGTATTATTTCCAAGATGACGTACCTCAGGAAAAATTCCAGATGCGTGCATCTACTTTCCCAAAGTCAGATCTTCCATATAGAAGGAAAATGTGTTTGGCTCTTCACACAGCAACTATTTTCAGTTTCAAACTGTTTCACACTGTGTGTTTTATAAAATGTGCATTTAAATGTTTGGTACAATGGAAGACCTACTTTCCTCCCTGACTTAGTCATGTCTAACACCCATCAATTGTTGTTCCTTGTGAGAAACATGCAAGCAGAACAATCTGTGCTGTGTGTGCCTCCAACCTTATTTTGTGCTTAGATGTTCCCTCTTAAGCACTATAGCAGTAACAAATATTGCTTTCAATAAAACTGACTTTCAAGCTTCCATAGCAAACAGCACAACTTCAAAAAACATCACAGGCACCACCTAGACACAGCACATGAGTCATGCTTACCACTAGGATAGTAACTCATGTTCATCTGCTCATGCTGGTATTACACATAATGGACCTCTTGCAGGCAGTCTACGGGATTGCTGCAGATAAGGCGACAGGAACAGGGGGATATGCAGGTCTGTTTTCCAGTGACGCTATTCTTCTCATGCAACTGAAATTGGTTGTTTCTCTCAGAAACTAATTCTTGGCTTACATTTGCTACTCAGGAATTTTTAATTGCTTTTATAGATTTTAATTGCTACATCCCCACGTAACAGCAATGAATATGTGTCTGCATTCAGAAAGCCTACTGGACTAAACAGATATTCCATATGTTCTTTCTCTGGGCTTATTTAAGCTTCTATATAAAAATTAAACATTGCCACCAGTTATCCTAGTTAGCCAGGGGAACACCCGGGCAGTAATTGGAGCTGTGGCTGTACAGTGTTACACAGGCAGTTACCTTCTCAAGGATGAAGTTGAAGCTGCCAGTCTAGGTTTTAAAGGCAGTAGTATTGCAGCTTCCATTTTTCCCTCTACATTAAAGACATTAAACCTAGCCAACAGCAGGATTATAAAAGTCACAGCACTTCAGAAGGGCACTGAAGTGCCAAAGAGTTCAAGAGGATCTTTTTACACCCTTTCCTATTAATATATTCAGAACAGAACTGAAATAATTTGATCTTGTGTGCATACATAAAATGCCACTAATTACATGCTGTTTTAAAGGCCTTTTGTGTAATAATTACAGTAGACCCCTATGAATGGGAAAAAAAAAAACCCAATATTGCTTATATATTCAGCATTTTTAAATCTTCAGTGAGTCATTAACGTGGAAGTACAGATTTTTCTTCATTTTATTGAACATTTTTCTTCTCAATCCTGCATGGATTTTTGTATGCCACAGACCACTCTATTCCAGTTGTGCTACTCTGAGCTATGACCATTGCTGTAAACTTATCACTATCTAACCAGGTCATTTCTAAAGTCCATGTGAATGGCCAGGAAAGTACAAAATATGCTCCTATGAATCAACACTCAATAATCCCAAATCTACCCACCCATTACAACCCCATACACACTCATTAAAGTATATAATCGCAGAATATCCCACATTGGAAGGGAACCATAAGGACCATCAAGGTTCCACAAATGACCATTAAAAAATCAGAACCTATTTCTGAGAGTATTATGCAAACGTTTCTTGAACTCCAGCAGCATGGGGCTGTGTTCACTGCCCTGGGGAGCCTGTTTCAGGGCCTGACCATCCTCTGGTCAAGAACCTTTTCCTTATCCCCAACTTGTCCCTCCCTGACACAGCTCCATGCTGTTCCCTCAGGTCCTGTTGTTGTCACCAGGGAGCAGAAATCAGTGCCTGCCCCTCTGCTCACCTCACAAGAAGCTGTAGGCCAAAATGATGTCTCCTCTCAAACACTAAAACTAAAACTACCAAACTCCACATTACTTTCCACCATGGCTTACCCTAGCACCAGGGTACCCTAGCACTGATGTTGCAATAACATGTGGCTGATAAAGAATTTTAGCATCCACGAAAGTGTTTTGAGATATGATGACGAAGGGAAGAGACTTCAAGCACCCAAAAAGCCTTTTATAGCTATTAACACTGTGGCAAACGTAAGAATATTCATTATTGTGCTGTTACTGCAGATGCTAGGTATGGCATTGTATTACTGCTGTTAAGAGCAGTTCATAACTCATTCTTAAGAAAAGATAATGCCAAATATGATAATACAACATAAACATAGCATTGCTAGCTTTTTAAGCAGAGAAGTTAAATATCCTCTAAGTTATTAATTACTTTGCAGATCTGCCTTAATCACAGAATGGTTTTGGTTGGAAGGGATCTTAAGGATCATCTATTTTCACCTCCCCTGTTGTGGGCAGGACTGCTACCCACCAGATAAGGTTATCCAGGGCAACATCCAACGTGGCCTTGAACACATCCAGGCAAGGGACATCCACAGCTTTTCTGGGCAGCCTGTTCCAACGCCTCACCACTCCCTGAGTAAAGAATTTCAGCCTAACATCTTACCTAAATTTCTCCTCTTTTAGTTCAAAGTCATTCCCTTTGTCCTATCACTATGAGCCTATGTAAATAATCATGCACTCTCCTACTTATAAGCTGCCTTAAAGTACCGGAAGGCTGCAAAGAGGTCTCCCTGGAGCCTTCTCCAAGCTAAACATGCCCAACTCATTCAACCTAGACACCCTCAATTCTCTCCATTAAGAGTCCTGACACAGATTGCCTTTATCAGACTAGAGTCACTGTTTCAAAGCACTGTAAAGTCCATTAAATGACAGGGATTTTCTTCTTATTAATTTGAATTAAGCAATGAACCAGCAATTTGACATGGTATAATATAAGGTCTGCTCAGTAATAGCTTTAACATTTACCTAAAAATACTATAGAAGGCCTCATAGCTTTGATGTGCTCCTAAAACACCATTAGTTATGTTTACATACTAGTTAAAAAGGCTGATGTAACTGAACACTAATACGCTATTAGAGAGGAAAAAATGGAAGCAGTACCACATCACAGAGGAGAAAACACAAGATATGCAGTCATGGAAAGGTTTTTTGCCCTCCTCGCTGTTTGGAGGGAAACCTCCTCATTATAATCACTCTGTGGGTTATCTGAAATGTATGGTTAGCATCACAACATGGTTCTAATCAAAGCAGTTTGAATTAAATTTGTATTTTTGCAAGTGCAAACTGTACCTTGTAAGCATAAACACAAAAGATTTCCTTTCCCTTGAGAAGCAGTGTCTAACAGCTAGAGAGAGTGACATGCAAACTGGGGATAGTGCACAGCAAAGAGAATTTTAATTCTGCCTCAGCGGCCAGATTTTGGGCTCTTCTCAGTATTAGCATATGGGAGGACAAACACATTGTTCAAATATATAAATCACAATGAGTGAACACAGATCCATCAACAAGACAATCCCAGAGTTCAGCCTCAGGCATATGAACGATTGCATGCCAAATTAAATATCAGATCATGGGAAAAGTGTCCTCAATAAAAACACTAAGAGAATACTTAACATTATACACTCTACTGATTAAGGTGAATCCAACACTTGATCAGTAGCCAAAACCAAACCTTCCATTTGCCTGAACAACTACTACTCCTGATGTATTATAGCAGTATGTATTGTCCTGGGATAAACTCCCTGTGCCTGTCCAATAATTTGTGTGAGGACTGAACAAGTATGCAGTTCCACACTTGCATAGCCACACAATGCAGGAAAACCAGCTCACATAGAGATCATCAAATAGGCTTTTGCTGCATCTGGAAGAAATGCTGCCCCCTGCCTAACAGATAGCACAGCCGAAAGCAGGACAGCAGCAATGATGTGACAGGAGGAGGCTGTTGAGCATCAGTGACAAAAGCATCTACTTGAAAACAAATTTCATGTTATTCAAAAATAAGTAACTCTACAGATTGCATACAAGTTAACACTAAGTTGTAAAATCGTTCTTCTCTCAGTTTAATGCTTTCCTAAAAAGTGACAGATCTTATTAGGTACTGCACACCATGAGTGTTTGCCAGGAGAGACAGGCTGTCTAAATTAGCACACGTCTGTCATCCTCAGCCACTGTGTCACTCGGTGAACTTTGATCACGTATCAACAAAGCCATTTCCTCCCTGGAGAGTACTTCCTTTAAAAGTGCTGGTATAGAAATAGTTTCTCTGGATTTCCTGCAAAATGCTATAAAGCTCAACCATCTTGAAAGCTTAGAAAATGATGTTACTACTTTTATTTGCAGAAAAGTAGAAGCATCAGTGGAAAAAGATGAGATTTACATAAGCTATTAAAATGGTCCCAATATGTTCAGCTATTTTAGTGGTAAGAACTGATTTAACAAGATTTTTCTATGATCTCTTCCACAATTCAAATTCAGACATAACTGCTAAATCCAAACTTAGCCATTTTGTCTCTCTTCCAGAATTAAAAGCTACTAACTGCATGACTTAATTGATAGTTACTGCTGAACCCCATACTGCAGCACACTTCATTGTACCGCAGCAATACTGAATCAAAACGGTCATAAGAGTTCATATGGCACATAGTGCTGGACCAGAGAAGAGTAAATGACAGAACTATGCTGACTTCTAGATTTGTATCTCGCCTGGAAGCCATGGAATGTCAAGGATGTACATCTAATATCACTAACAGATCAATATTTACCTGAAATCATTTTCACCTGCAAAATGCAATGGACATATTAATATATTATTTTGTAAGAATTGGCTGCACTCATACATCACTGTTTGATTTTGGAGTGGAAAGAACAGCAGTAGAGCAGAACACTTATGGGAGTGATGTGAAGCTGGTGTGTGCGCTCTATGAAGGCAGATTTATTCACACACACTGGGAAGAATCATTCAAAACTCTACTGGTGGCTTTGCTCCCTCACTTACTCAGCAGATCTTATTGCCTTTCAGTGCCTATGGAAACTGCCAAGCCCATTCTTGCCTCCATCACTCTAGACAAAAAAAAAAAAAAAAAAAAAGAAACTGCTTTAACCTCCATCAGCAGTGAGGATATTCACAGAGTGTGGGAAAAGCTTGCTCCAAACCACAGCTTATAGACAGCATGAACCCAAAACCACCTGGTTAGTAGTGCACACTTTCACTGGATGGGAATCCTTGTCCAAATGACTGTGAACGAGATTCAAGCTTGGGTTACCCATTTGCAGTAAGTGCATAGGGAATGGTATTGCTGCTTTGTGGTGTCCCATGCAGTAAGTGAGGCTGTCCCCTAAAAACAAGAGGAGTGCATACAAATAAGAAGCACCAATACCTCTTAATACGTGTCCAGTCTTGCAGGGATATTTTCATGAAACATTCCACAGAAGTTTAAGGAGTTTCAAGTCAAACTGCAGATTAATAAGGCATTTGATTTTTATTGTGCTTACAAATTGAACTAATTGAACATACCTACCCTGCATTTACAATTATAATGACCACATTTGAAGGTGAATTTTGAGTACTTTATTTTGCATGTTATGTGAGGAGTTGGGGTTTATTTGTGTTTAAGGACTTGGGAGTTTCACGCAGTACAAACAGATTATTGTGTCTGCAGTTCACTATTTGTCTATATTCAATTCATTACACCACTACTTTCTGTACTGAATTTATTCCAGCTTAGAAGAGAAGACTCCCTTGTAGTCTGAGCAGATAACAAATGTCATTGTTATTATTACTTTTTCTGCTTGTGTTTTAGAAAAATTTCACTTATTTTCTATATGATTAAAATCTGCTGAAGACATTCAAAACATTCCAAGAATTCAGTCCTGTATAACAACAATTGCTTCTAGTTTACAATGCAACATAGGCAGGGGGCTCACTGATCTGTCTATATCCATGAACACAATGAGCACCATCATACACCTGCCACACACACCTTTGACTCAAGACACTGAATAAGAACTTTAATATGGGAAATGTCATGAAAATAAATGCCTTATTAAGAAAAAATATTACTATTTTCCAATATTATGGATCATTTCTATATGTTCTGATTTTCTTTTCCACTGCTCTTCTTCCATTGCATTATAAAGTATTTTCTTCGCATCTTGAATTTACTTCTGTGTGTTTATTCCAACTTTTCTTTATATTTTATGCCAACATTTCCTAGATTGCGCTCCTAGTGACAGAAATTTATGCCATATAAAAGCCAGGCTTTTATAACTTGTGATTTCTGATACACAGACTAAAAGCATGGAAGTGGCAAACAAAATTTAATAGGATAGAACTGACATAAATGTTTTACTTATTTTCTTACTGCTTATTGTGCCTGTGTCAAAGCAAGGTTAAAAACGTAAATTCAGATTTAATAATTTATATGTATGCAAACTGAATGACCACATTCCTGTACCTACATGTTTCAGTCTGCTGTTTTCTTAAGCCTCCATGTTATATTTAGTCCAGGACCTCTTCATTTAGCTAACTCCATGAAATGGTCCTCAACAGCAAAAAAGTTTGCACATTATGAAAAGCTATCCAGGCTGGCTTGTCCTGAGTCATCGTTATAGTCAACTTGGAAAACAGAGTTTGAGTCATCTTTTATTATGTCTCAGAATAGAGAATAAAGAATAGAGAACTCTTCCAAATCCTTCACTTCCATAATTAAGTAGCACTAATACTTTGTACCTCAAGCTCTTCCAAATTCGTAAGGCTTACCCATTCCACTATATCTCAATGATCAGTTCAAAAGGTAATTTGTTTCAATACATACTGTGAAAATGAAATCATTTAAATACAAATGAATTTCAATTACACCAGAAAAATTGCTTTCAACACAGACAGACTTTAAGAGGGGTTTACAACCTGTTCATTAAAACTCGATTTTAAGTGGCACCAGCTCAAGATTCAAAGCTATTTATCATAATTACAAAATAAACCCCCACAGACCACCTCAAGTTATTAATTAGCTCCTACTGCAGTACGTAAATCCCAAACGCAGACACAGATGCGTGATTTGAAACTCAAATTTGGCCTCTCAAATATTTTTGGAGTACTGCATTGCAATCATTGGTTCTAAGAACCACAAAGAGCCATGGAAGGCTATTACCGCTTCTCTGAGAAAAAACAGTTTAACTTCAGCTTATGAGGAGAATGAAGTAATGGAACTGTTTAGAATATGGGTGGTTTAGATATTCCAAAGACATACCATGCAATGGCATTCAGTTCAAAGAATCTGAAAGTATAATTTGGGAGGGTGATTTTTTTCTTTTGCTCTGAAGCTTCTGCCTCTTTGAAAGGCATTCCTGGACATATCAACTTCTCTTTCTCTCCTGAAATACTTCTCACAAAAACAGCTCACCTAATAGTTTCTCCTAGTGTTACACAGTAGCAGGAAATTACCCCACTTACTGCAGATTAAGCCTTATTTTGCAGTGGCAGAAGGAAATCAAAAGCACCACCAATCCAAACAGAGAAAGATTACTCTATCCAATTTTACATATAGAACCGAACAACTGAAAAAATAAGATCATGTAACTCAATCCTCTGCTACGTGTTATTTCATTGAATTTGCTGAGACCATTCCCCTGATTAATGTTAATCTTTGTAAGACAAACCCCGGTACAACTTGGAGAAGCACATGATGCCTTCTGGAAGAACTCCAGAGGAGCGAGCTCTGTTCTCCTGTAATCAGATGCCCAAGGTCAGAGTAGCTGCCAGGCAATAAGAAAAGAAGCCACACTACTAAAACAGAAACCCACAATTAAACCAGAATCTCCTCAGTTCTTTACAGGACTGAATACTTTCCTTTTTATATATGTGCAAGTCTCCTACAAAAAAACACACTGCACCATCTTGTTATTGTATAGAGAGCAGTGAGACAACACCCTTCTTGAGCCATCTTTGTTATCCACACATACAAATAAATGTACTTTTTCTGGTTTATTCTGCTGTAATTTTACTGACGTGATATACACAACAATCAATTTTCCTAAATGAGATTTCCAAAATCTTAAATCACTCAAAATTTAGTATTTTCCAATTTTTTCAGTAAATTAAATATCTACAGAGAATGGGGGATAAACCACAAAGACTCATGTCTTGATGACAGATGGTTTCTGCTAATTTCCTATGTTTATTTTTAGTCCTAAAAGAAAACAGAAACTACCATTACTGTAACCATAATACAATCTTCCCACATCTACTCCCATCAGAAGCAGGAATCAACTATGCATTGGATGAACAAGCCCCAAAAACAAGGAAATGAAAAAAATCAAGCCATTAGTCAGCAATCATGCCATAAACCTTACCCAGCACAAACAACTCCTACACTACCTATCAATTTCCCCAGCAATATTAACTCCATTCTCCACAACTTTCCAATTTCTAAAGACATTCTCTGCCAGATTGCTATCACTTCTCAGAACAGTAGTACAGCTCTTCTAAAAGAGTTTCAATAAGGAAGGACAAGAAAGGTGACCCGAATAACAAAAAAGAACATTCCACACTGTATTTTGTCAATTCAGTGCTAAGTTCTGCACTCAAGCAGCCCATATTTACTTTGCCCAAGTGCATCAGAAATTAAGCAGAATAGCCTCTAGTGTTCAAAGTAGTGTGCACATTCTATCATACACAGAAGCTACATAAAAACAGCAAACTACAATAACTGCATGTTTTACCACAGCCAAATCAGAATTCAATTCAAAACAAAAGCTACTTTTTTTGTTAGATTTACATGACACCTTTCCCAAACTGCATAATTCAAAAGGCTTTTAAGGAAATACTCTTCAGATTGCCATGAAATTTTCAACCACATCCAAATTTTAAACACTCTCTTCTAATACGTCATGAACACCCAGAAATAAGTGCTTGAGATTTCATACTAAAAGGGCACCTGTTTTAGAGGAGGGAATGAAATGTAAGCCTTTCCTAAAAACAGAATCCTAGCATTCTCTGACGTGTCTGAAATGTCACATAGAGCACAATAAGATTTAAGGCCTTTGGTGTAAATATTGCTTCCTAATATGACACATCCCAGAGTGAAAGACAAATTTGGAATAAAACAAAGAGATGACGACGACATCTTAAAGAAAAAAACACTTTTGAATTAGTTTCAGATGAGCCTTTCAGTACCGTTTCACTGTTGAAATCAAAACCTTTATTAACTTCATCCCTCTTTCAAGTGATGGCGATCACTTGAAAACCACTGTAACACCGCAGGTTTACTACTATGGGTTTGCATTTCTTCCCCTGTTACATTGCATGCTCAGCAGAACTGTTCCATTCATAAGGACCTCAACCTTCTACAAAAGAGATCAATACAACTGCTTGCAAAAGCAATCTTGAATAATAAAACATTTGCAAGAAAAAACAAAACATAGCGACTTAAATTGGAACACAGATGGCAGCTACAAAGGCAGAGATTTGACAAAAGGGTTATCAACCACTGCAAGAATGAAAGACTTCTAACATCAAGGATCAGTTTTGCCTGCAAGTGAGTTCAGTTTCTCTTCTACAATTGTTTGTTTCATAGTCCTCTAATAAGTCTCCATTTTTTTCTGACAGTGTATCACACCATCATCTCTATTTTGCCAGTAAGGCAGCAATGATGAGGAAAAAGTGGGAGTGCAACCTGCCTCTGTAAGTCAGATTTTACCACAGACACACTATAGAAAGACAGCCATCAATTAAGAGCATGGGTGTCCAATCTTTTAGCTTGCCTGGGCCACACTGAGTAAAGAGGAATTATCCTGGGCTGCAGACACAAAGGTAGCTCCAAAAGTAATACCTCCAATTTATTTCCATGGAAACTACAACTGCTACAAAGAGCACAATACCACTATTTGCCAGAGTAAAGTCTCAGCTCCAAAACATGATAGTCTCTAAAACAGTGTAGTCACCACCATTAGCTCTGCACTTTTGCCACTGATGAACAAGAGCTGCATGCCACAGTCACAAAAATCTGCACCAACAGAGGTGACCACTGCTGTCACTGTAACCGCTGCTGCAATGCACCCCTCACTGCCTCACTGTGCTCCCATCCACTGTTTGGAGGAATTCAATGACACACATTTGCTCCATACACACTTCCATGTCACACAATATGTGTCAGACTGCCTCTCTGCTGCCATCTGCAGCACAGCAACAAAATGTAACACAATACTGGTGGGAAGGTTCTACTTCTACTGCCATACCACCAAACATCTGCCTCTGACACTGTGGGCCAATATAATTAAACAGGAGGCAATACTTTTGGAGTAGCCTTCATTAAATACATAATATACCACTGTACTCGGCATTGGTGAGGCCTCACCTTGAGT